>PVJS01014983.1:0-39543 GCA_004027185.1 Glis glis | reverse complement strand
GGTTCATCCCAGGGATGCAAGGCTGGTTCAACAAACAAAAAACAATCCATGTAATCCACCACATAAACAGAACAAAAGAAAAAAATACATGATCATTTCAATGGAGGCTGAAAAAGCATTTGACAAAATCCAACACCCATTCATGACAAGAACACTGCAGAGAATCAGAATAGAAGAAACATACCTCAACATCATAAAGGCAATATACAATAGGCTCACAGCCAACATCATACTGAATGGGGAAAAACTTCAAGAGTTTCCCTTAACAACAGGAACAAGACAAGCATGTCCACTATCACCACTCCTTTTCAATATAGTACTTGAGACTATAGCCAGAGCAATAAGGAAAGAGAAGGAAATAAAAGGAGTACAAATAGGAAAAGAGGAACTGAAACTATCTCTATTTGCAGATGACATGATATTATACTTAGAAGATCAAGCAAACTCAACTAAAAGGCTTATAGAACTGATCAACAAATTCAGCAAAGTGTCTGGATACAAAATCAATCTTAAAAAATCAGAAGCTAGCCGGGTGTGGTGGTGCACGCTTGTAATCCCAGTACTTTGGGAGGCGGAGACCGGAGGATCCGGGTTCACCGCCAGCCTCAACTCTCTCCCTCTCTCTCTCTCTCCCCGTCTCTCTCTCTCTCTACCTAGTGAGGCCCTCCGCAACTTCGTGAGACCCGGTTTCAAAATAAAGTATAAAAAAATAGGGCCTGGGGTGTAGCATGGAGGTAGAATGCCCCTGGGTTCAATCCCTGGTACTGCAAAAAAAAAAAAAAAAATCAGAAGCTTTTCTGTACGCCAACCATAAATCCACTGAAAAAGAATTCCAGAAGAAATTTCCACTCGCTATATCCCCTAAAATAATAAAATACTTGGGAATAAACCTAACCAAGGAGGTAAAAGACCTCTAAAAGGAAAATCATAAAGCATTGAAAAAGGAAATTGAAGAAGAACTTAGAAGATGGAAAGATCTCCTTTGCTCTTGGGTAAGCACAATAAATTTCATCTAAATGGCCATTCTTCCAAAAGTGATCTACAGATTCAATGCAATTCCCATTAAATTACCAAAGTCATTCTTCGCTGACATATAAAAATCTGTTCTTAAATTCATTTGGAACAACAGAAAACCCAGAATAGCCAAAGTAGTTCTCAGCAACAAGAACCATGCAGGAGGCATCACAATACTTCACTTCAAACCAAACTACAAAGCCATAGTAATAAAAACAGCATAGTATTGGCACAAAAGTGGACACATAGAAGACACATAGACCAATGGAGCAGAATAGAAGACCCCAAAACAAATCCACACACCTTCAACCAATTGATTTTTGACAAAGGTGCTAAAAACATCCACTGAAAAAAGATAGCCTCTTCAACAAATGGTGCTGGCAAAACTGGCCAACCATAGACAGAAAAATAGAAATAAACCCCACTTTCTCACCTTGTACAAGGGTCAATTCAAGATGGATCAAAGACCTAGAAATCAAACCAGAGAACTTGCAGCTACTTGAAGAGGGCATAGGTCCAACACTTCAACACATCAGCACAGGTAAAGACTTCCTCAACAAGACCCCAAAGGCACAGGAAATTAAAATGAGGATCAATACATGGGATGGCATCAAACTGATGAGCTTTTGTGCAGCAAAGGAAACAATCAAGAACCTCACTGACAGAATGGGAGATTTTTGCCAGCTACTCATCCGATAGAGGACTAATATCTAGAATATACAGAGAACTTAAAAAATCAGCACTAAAAAACAAATAATCCAATCAAAAAATGGCCAAGTGAACTAAATAGACATTTCACAGAAGAAGAAATACAAATGGCCAATAAATATATGAAAAAATGTTCAACATCATTAGCAATCAGAGAAATGCAAATCAAAACTACCCTGAGATTTCACCTAACCCCAATTAGAATGGCAATCATTAAAAGCACAAACAACAACAAATGCTGGCAAGGATGCGGAGAAGCAGGAACCCTAATACACTGTTGGTGGGATTGCAAATTAGTGCAACCACTTTGGAAAACAGTGTGGAGGATCCTCAGAAGAATGGGAATAAACCTACCATGTGACCCAGCAATACCACTTCTAGGCATCTACCCAAAAGGACTGAAACCAAACTACCAGACTAATGCATGCGTATCTATGTTTATAGCTGCACAATTCACAATTGCCAAACTATGGAACCAGCCAAAATGTCCATTAACAGATGAATGGATTACAGGGCTATTGGATATGTACACAATGGAATTTTACACAGCCATAAAGAAGAACAAAATTACATCATTTGCAGGGAAATGGAGGGAACTGGAGAACATTATGCTAAGTGAGATTAGTCAGTCACAAAGAGTGAAAAGTCAGATCATCTCCCTAATATGTGGAAGCTAGGGAGAATGGGACTTAGAAGGGACTCCAGACAAAGAAGGAGAAAACTAGGTGAGCAAAGTTTTCCTAACTGAGGGAAATGGGAAGGAGGAAGAGGGAAATACACTAATGCACATGATGTATATACACAAACTTATCAGAGTCAATCACTATGCTGAGGGAATGGAGGGAAGGGGGAGGGAATAGGGTGGGACATGAGGGAGGGCTAAATGAGCAATGTGTGCATGCATGCTTCTGATACCCTGACACTTACCAAAATGTCTAACTACAATGCACCAATAAATGAACTGAAATTTAAAAATAACTAAATATACCCTTGCTGATCTGGGTCTGCAGGATGTTCACTCCATATCCTGCTTACCTACACCTCTGATGAGCACCACCTCCCTGAACTGAAATGGTCACAGTATTACTGCATCTGTCCAGAAGCTATGGAAATGGGGCAGAAACCCCAAAATTAGCTTTAAACTTAGCAGGAGCCACAATTACTGAGAAAGGAAAGACAGACAGATTTCATTATTTAGTACGCAGAAACATACTAGCTCTAACTGGAATTTTGAACTTCAAGAGGAAAGAAATTGCCCTCTTTGGGTAATTTGTTTTGGAATTGCTCTCCAGGAAGTTAATTTCTGTTTGGCTTAATGGATCCTATTTTTCTCATTTGGTTTGGTTTGGATTAGTATTAAAAACAGGATCTATACAGAGACCATACAATTTATTCATGTGGAATCATTTAAAGGTTACTAAACTAATTAAAAAATCTTCCATGCTCTCTCTCTCTCTCTCTCTCTCTCTCTCTCTCTCTGTTTCTCTTTGACACACACACACAGTACAACCCAACACAGATTGGGTGATTGAATGAGCAGTATAAACATATGTATGCAAGTATAACCATGGTAGATAAATAGATGGATGGATAGATAGATGATAGATAGATGATAGATAGATAGATAGATAGATAGATAGATAGATAGATAGACAGATAGATAGATAATAGGTACACTGGAGTATAGAAGTGATTAATGAATATAACAGAAAAAATGTTCCTACTATTAGGCAAGATTTCAGATATACTGACTGATAGTTTAGACTTTATTAATCTTGTATAATGAATAATTTGGTATAGGTGAAGCAGCTATCGAAGAAACCTCAAACCACAGTGGTTTAAACTAGCTATATGTTTATTTCTCACCGAACATTATGGCTGATTTGGTGGCTTGATGGTGTCAGGAACCAATTTCCATCCATTTGGAGTTCTACCTTCCCTGGACTCAGGATTGAGGAAATCCAGTCAGCAGGTAAAACAAAAGGAAAAATAAGGGAAATTCCTTTGAATTAAGTTAATTAAATTGTGTACATATTCTGCTTATACTTTACTTGCCAAAATTTAGTCACATGATACCACAGCAATGTAAAAAAGTCAAACCAAGATAGTCTTTATCTGGATAATCATATGCCAAATTAAAACTTGAATTAACATAGCAAGCATAGTCTCTAGTAATGCATATCAAGTTAAAGGTCAAAACATTCATATGAGTATTTTAAACATTAAGAAATCCCTTCTCTTCTCAACATAAATAATCTAAAGTTATATCCAGTTTCTTAATTAAAATCAAAACCCAAAATATCTAGATGGAACAGCATATTATCCATCAAGTGAGTGATTTGATACTATACACATTTTTATTACAATTATTGTCTATAAAATTTGCTGCTTAATAGGCACTACATTAAAAGCTTCCATTTGGAAAAGGGAAATGTGGGAATTGCCAAAACCTGCTGAGCAATTAATTGGAATAAACTCTGCACCAAGTTTCAATGCAACTCTGAAAGTTTGAAATCTGTTCTCTGGGAAATTCATTCTTGTACATTTTTAATGTGGACATGTGAAGGTAGACAGTGAATGCATCTTATATTTAATGTTGGAACTTTGGGGGATATCTATAGATTTTTTCAATAGTTGAATATTCACAAGGTTTTGTAGGTAAGACCTTATTTTATTTTACTGGTTTTGGGTGAGAAGTGCAATATGTAACCCCTAAATCTTGGTATTCTTCCATTTGTTGTCTTTGTATGTTTCCCTTTGCTTGCTTTCAGTAAGTTCTATATGCCAGTAACCATAGCCAAAGATAATTTCTCTAAATAGCTGGAGTCTTTATTGTTTTTGTACAGTTGCTTGCTTGCTTTTAATCTGTTCATTAATTTTCTAGAACATGTATTCTGCCCATAGTCTCATGGACTTCATTAATGGCAGAAAATTTGAATAGAGTTGCCACAATTTTTACAAAACATTTATGCAAATTAGGTAGAAAATACTCCCAAAAATTGAAAAAAGGAAAACATCTGCTAGGTATAAGAAGCTTGACAGGTACTCACCTTGATGAGATATCTGTAACTTTGTGAAAATTAAATGATATATTTTTTTAAGGTACACATAGACCTGCATCAGAAACCAAAGCTTAGCCATTGGAAGCCATGCTGGATTTCTGCCTCAGCTTGCCCTCATGGTCAGAAGCCGCTGTAGACTGAACACACTGCACAATCATACACAGTGACTTCGTCTGAAGACCATCTGAAGAAATAGGCTGAGGGGAAGGAATTTTCATGCATGATATTTACTATTTGTTTACTCCTTCTCCTGAACCAGAAGTTTTAATACAAGGGACTGAAAGAGCCAGCCTACTCTTCAATAGAATAGAGTCATCATTTTTACAACAAGCCTAAATTTATTCACAGTAAAACTTTATTCACAATATCAACAAATGGCAACCACACCACGTTTATCTATTCAGTTCTAGTTAAGTATTTAGGTTCTATTAGTATATGATGCGTCTTCCAGAATATCCCAACATTTTTACCATGATTTAAGCAGTACATCCAACTTTGCTACTGGTCATATTTGTGTTCTTTTTGCTGCCTTTTTTTTAGTTCAGTAGGGGATGCCTTATAGATATGGGGAGGTTTTTTGGCTTTTGTTGTTGTTATTTTGCAGCAAATTAACATATCTTTGCAGCAAAATCCCTCTTAGATAGAATAAAAGATAGGTGACTTTAACAAGGAAGCTCAACACAGTGCTTCAAGCAATATTAGAATTCATATTTATTCTTCTGTAATGATCTAGATAGGTTTTAAAGGCCGACATCATTGAGGGTCCAGGATTTTTCTTTGTTTTCCTCTTCTATGATTTATATGGATTACTTGTCCAAATGGCTGAAGATATGTAACCACCAAGCCAGCATTCTAGCTTTCAATAAAGGAAAAAGAGGGCATAATTTCTTGTCTAGAGCCAGTCAACAGTGACATACATCACTTCTACTCACAATCACTGTCCAAGGTGACAGTATGTCCACCCTACCTATAGCAGAAGCTGACCAATATATCTCCAGTGAGTGGCTATGAAACATAATTCTATTGCCATGAAAGAAGAGAGAATAGATTTTAGAGAAAAAGTGAGAAGTCTATGAAATATAGAGAATTTAATGAATGAAAATCTAAGTAACAGAATAATTTGTGAAGTTTACATGGATTTTAAAATTAATAAGCTATATTGCCAGTCTACATCATAGGAACACGTTCATCACTTAGAAGCTACTCATCACTGTTTTTCTTCAAAAAATTGGAAATTAATTCCAGATGGTAAAAATATTACTTTAAGTTGAATATATAATCAACTCTTATATTAGGGTATCATATTTTAAGTATATAAAGTACTACACATAAGTACTACACATAAAGTACTACATATTTTAAAAAAGTATGGTAAAAATCTGAACTGAAATAAATAAACTCTTGTATTTATAATTAGTTTTCCTAAGAAATCTTCTATTTGCCTTTCTCCTTTAGTAAGGAGCTTTTTAATATCCTGCAACAGCTGATTGCCTGATTAATGTCCCATAAAATACATAACTTGCTATTATGAATGACTCAAATTTTGGCAGGAAAAAGTATAGACAATATTCTATGTGACAGACTAGCTATAAATTAAATTTTGATAGCACTGAATGTAATTTTAGACAACCAAACATTCATAACAGGAAACCCTTCCCCTTTGAATATTTTAAGAACACTTTCTCATAGCTTAGAATGTGTTGTGCTTAATCTCCTCTGAAAGATTACATCTGCTTGATAAAACAGTAACACAATACAGAAGGCTGCCCTTTTACAGTACTGAAACACAGCAGTCTTATGTTTTCAGTAAACAATATAAGTTCAAAGTGTGTCACACAGTAATTGGGCCAGATACTACAATATTAGAAAAAGATTTTACTGATCAGCTTAAATGTTTGGAGACATGACATGTTTGATGGGTTGGGGAGGGCATTAGGAGAACAGTATGCAACTATATTTTTAGTATGTAATAATTATGTGTCTTTAATGCTTGCTGTCTGATTTGGGAAATACACTGATATAACAAATCCAAATTTTGTATATTTAGCCTTCATTCTCTATAATCATGTGGATAAAACAATTAAGTTAATATATTTAGTATAGAAGAATTGCTTAAAAGTGTTTGGCATACAGAAAGCATTCTATAAGCATTAGCTACTTCAGCATCTTACTTATCTATGTCACAATATCTGTTAAAAAGAATTAGATTCCAGTGTATGTTTTTGACCCCTTTATCAAAAATCAATTGTCTGTAAGTGTGTGGATTTGTTTCTGAAACTTATATTCTGCTCCATTGGTCTATGTATCCATTTTTGTGCCAATACCATGCTGGATTTTTTTTTTTTTTGCGATACAGGGGATTGAACCCAGGGGCGTTCTACCTCCGCACTATACCCCCGGCCCTATTTTTTATACTTTATTTTGAAACCGGGTCTCACGAAGTTGCGGAGGGCCTCACTAAGTAGAGAGAGAGAGAGAGAGACAGAGAGACAGAGAGAGAGAGAGAGAGAGAGAGAGAGAGCTGAGGCTGGCCACGAACCCGGATCCTCTGGTCTCCGCCTCCCAAAGTACTGGGATTACAAGCGTGCGCCGCCACGCCCGGCCCATGCTGTTTTAATTACTATGGCTCTGTAGTATAATTTGAAGTCAGGTATTGTGATGCCTCCTCTATGGTTCTTATGGTAGATAAATATTTTGGCTATTCTGGGATTTTTGTTGTTCCATATGAATTTAAGGATTGATTTTTCTATATCTGTGAAGAATGGCCATGGTATTTTAATAGGGATTGCACTGAATCTGCAGATCTCTTTTGGAAGGATGGCCATTTTGATGATATTTATTGTCAATCCAAGAGCATGGGAGATCTTTCCACTTTCTAAGACTTCAATTTCCTTATTTAGCCTCTTCAATAAATGGTGTTGGCAAAACCATTCCACTTTCTCACCTGCACAAGAGTCAATTGAAGATGGATCAAAGACCTGGAAATCAGACCAGAGACCATCTACAGGGAAATCGATGGAACTGGAAAATGATTGTCAGTCACAAAAAATGAAGGGTTGTATGGTCTTCCTCATATGCTGAAGCTAGGGAGAAATTGGGACACAGGAGTAACTCCAGACAAAGGAGAAACCTTAGTGGAGTGAAGGAGGGGACCTAAGTGAGGAAGATGGGAGGGGGAAGAAAGACTTTGAGAAACACCTGAATGGACATGATGTACACACATAAACTGATCAAACCCAATCACTGTGCAAGCATGGGAAGGTGGAAAGGGAGAGGGCATGGGGTGGGAACTGGGGGAAAGCTCAACTAGTGCTGTGTACATGTATTCCTCTATCACCCTGAACTGCGTCAAGATGTATGATTACAATGCACCAATAAAAATTAAATAATAATAAAAAAGAATTAGATTACTTCTGAAAAATGACAGAATGATCCTATAATTCTTCCTAAAGTTCAAAAGAACTTTACTGTCCATTTTATCACAGCTGCAGAAGTATTACTTATATAGGCAAATTAACAAAACTTACCTTCTACTACATATGGATTTCAGTTTGATTAATATATTTGTTCAGGCAGAGTAGTTAATTAATTTACAAAAACAATAGTTTCTTTTGGGAGATGTGATATGGCTTTCCTGGAACCTGAATTCTGACTACCTCAGTCAGAATTCTGGCTTGTCCTCTCACTAATGGTTTGATCTTAGGCAAGTTGATAAACCTCTGTAGGCTTGGATTACTTTATTGGCAAACCGGGGGAATGGATAACAAATATTCCCCAGTGATAATGCCAGCAATTTGTTGAGTATAGTAAAAGAGCTCAACTGACATGCCAACTATTACTGTCACCTATTGTTGCTCTTTTTACTATTATATCCTTAAAGAACAACCAGCCATAAATAAAAGGAAGGAACGAGAATACACATGTTTAAGTCTAATAATATTTTATGTAGTTGATTTTTGCTCTCAAAATAAACTATTTACTGAGCAGTCATTAAAATTGTAATCACCCAGTCATTAATGAACATAGAATTTATTCATCTCATTTAGATTTTACTCTTTTTAAAGTATCTCCTTCACTCCCCTTCATGAGGAAAAACGGACAATTCAACTTGAGTTGTTGCTTTCTAATGAGCATCTTCTGATTTAACTATTCTTTCTCCTAATTGTAAAATAATAAAAAATTAATCTCATCTGCTTTTTTGAACATGTTACAATGTGTAGTTTGGTAAAATCTATCAGCAAGGTATTTTTTTTCTTTTGCGGTACCAGGGACTGAACCCAGAGGCGTTCTACCTCCACGCTACACCCCCAGCCCTATTTTTTATACTTTATTTTGAAACTGGGTCTCATGAAGTTGTGGAGGGCCTCACCAAGTAGAGAGAGAAAGAGAGAGAGAGAGTGAGAGAGAGCTGAGGCTGGCCACGAACCGGGATCCTCCAGTCTACGCCTCCCAAGTACTGAGATTACAAGCATGCGCCACCACGCCCGGCTATCAACAAGGTATTTTTAAAGTTCGCCTATTTCTTTTTTTAAAAGCAACTTTATTATGTATAAATAAAAAATATAAAAATACAAAAAGTAAATAAACTATTGCCCACATAGTCATTGGTTATCTGTTTGAAATCAAAGTCTTGGTAAACTCAATATGAGAGATTGCCTGAAATGTCAAAATTATTTCATATCTATTTTGTGTGATTGCTTTTGGTATATAGTGTATGAATGTGACAGAATGAGAGAATAAAAAAATAGAGATCATATAACGTACCCCAAAAGATTAAATATATATAAAAAGTAACCTTCCTTTCTGTTATGGTTTGGATCCTAAATGTCCCCCAAAAGCTCATAAAAATATCTCAGAAATGTCATTTGGATCTTAAATGTCCCTGTAAAAACTTGATTCCTAGCTGATGGTACTATTTCAAGGTAGTTGAAATTCTAGAAGGTGCAGCATAGTTGAAGGAAGTAGGTCACTAGGGGTGTGTCTTTAAAAGGTGTACATTTTGTCTCCAACCCCTGGCTACATTCACTCTTTCTCTCGGTCACCCTGTCTCTCTGTCTATCTCCCCATCCTGGTCACCAAAACATGACAGCTTTGCTTCACCATGCCCTCCCCACCGTAATGTACTGCTTCACCACAGGCTCAGAATCAACAGAGCCAAGTGAACATGAACCAAAACCCCTGAATCCATGAGTCAAAAACATTGTTCCCTCCTCTAAGCTGGTTTTCTCAGATAATTTGTCACAGCAACAGAAATCTGACTAATAAATCTCCAAAAGGAAAAGAGGACTACAGTTATCAGGAAAGGTCAATGGAGATTATTTAAAAATATATTTCTCTATTCAATATATAAACATGTCTCCCTGAGAGTTCTTTCTCATTTCTGAAAACTGACATTCAGGTTACTGCAACATGGTACATTTTAATGGTGGACACTGTTGCCCTCCCAAACTAGCAAAATAGAATTTTTGTTTTTTTTTAACTTTTTTATTTTGGTACTGGAGCTTAAACTCAGGAGCATTCTACCTCTGAGCCACATTTCCAGATCTTTTTATTTTTTGTTTAGAAAGAGGATAGCACTAGGTTGTAGATGGTCTTGCTAAGTTGATGAGGCTGTCCTTGAACCTGCGATCCTCCTGTCTCAGCCTTCCAAGTACTAGGATTACAGGCATGCACTATCATGGGTGGTAAACATAATTTTTAACAACAATAAATCCCCAACTAGTAATGCCAAATGTACTCATTTTTATATTTTCCCCTTTAAAATTAGGACCATATTACAATTTTTTCTGTATTACTGCACATAGAAGTATTGTTAATATTATTTATTATTTGTTAATATTATCTATTAATAATGGTTATAGCATATGGGAAAATGACTTATTTTACATATTCTGTTTCATGCTGTCTTTATATATTTCTTTTTTTCTTTTTTTTAATTTGTGCATTGTAATCATACATCTTGATGGGTTTCAGGGTAGTAGAAGTATACATGCACACATCGGTCAATTAGCCCTCCCCCAATTCCCACCCTCAATCCCTCCCCTTCCCTCCTTCTCATGCTCAGCATAGTAAATTTGTGTTTGTACATCCTGTGCATTAGAGTGTTTCCCTCTTCCCCCCTCCCATGTCCCTCAGTTAGGTCGCCTTCTTTACTCATCTAAAGTTTTCTCCATCTTTCTCTGGAGTCCTTCCTACACCCTATTCTCCCTAGCTTCCGTATATTAGGGAGAACATCTGACTTATCTTTTTGTGACAGACTAATCTCACTAAAAATAATAAGCCTATAAAACTACCAATTTTTCTCTATGTGAAATAATGAAAAGCATACTTTTCTATTAATTATCCTCTTTACTATGTGAGATTATCTCTTAAAATTTTGAGAAAACATAATATCTCTTTGAAATACTTACATGATATAGAATCAAATATAATCAATGAGATGTCAACATGATGATAAAATTCTAAATATATGATACCATATAATATTGCAACTGAAAAATAAACTATAAGTGCATTGTTTTTCCTTCATAAAAGGGAAAGAGAAGGGCACTATCAATCAATAGACCTGAGTTTTTATATTGCTTTCACTCCCACAATTTTTCTAAGTCTCAACATTTCTTGGGGCTAAATGTAGTCAATATCACCTGTTCCTATACACATCAGGGCAAAGACATTAAGTTAAATGAACATATTTTGAACTTGTTAAGAAAAAAATTACTAAAGTCATTCATGTAACTCCTTCATATTAGACTTTGAAAAAAATACATATTGACTTAAGCATTCAGGCATATAAAAATACAATGTGAAAATGACTCAAAGTGCATTTTTACTTATTCCATTTAAATAGGCTACAGCAAAAATTTTCTGGTTTTTCCTCAATTATATGTCTCTTTATATTATCGCAGTTAGTTTTAGAATAACAAATAAATTTTATTTTGTTTATATATTTTTGACTGATGTCTCCCTCAGCTTCTCTGCTTTGTGAGAAATAGTGTACTAAAATCCAAGTTGTAGAAGCAGAGATAAAGTTCCTGTAGTAAGCTTGGCTGCTTGCTTTTAATTTACAGGAGAGGATAAGGATGGAAGTATTTCTGTGGTCTCTTGAATTTTTTTTATTTACAGTATTTTCTAATTAGAACATGTAGTTCAATATTTTATCTTTATTGTCATATCTACCAGAAATTTCAGCACAAACTAATCATTAGATTGAATGATTTGGCAGATTAAAAAAATTGGTTTTAAGTTTTTGTCATTTGTGATGATTTCAACATTTATTTTATAGTGTATTATTTTATTTTGTTTTAAATTTGTATGCCATAATGTTCTGAAGAACATACATATTTGAAATATATATTAAGAATAACATACATGCATGAATATATTGAAGTACACACATATACATATGCATGTGAACTGGGTAGATGCAGATTAGATAAAGATAGTAACATTGATATTATAGATCATGAATAAGAAACTATTTTTCTATAAATGTCTATACATATATTAAATTTTGACTTGTAGTCCCTACAGTAATCAGTAAGCAGCCATGTAAAACAATAAGAGCATTGCCAAGTTTTAATAAAACTTTATTTATGTAAATGGACATTAGACTAGATTTGTCTTACAGGATGTGGTTTGCAGATCCCTGGCATAATTATGAAATGTTTGGATATATCTAAAGAAGCCCATGTACCAATAAAATACTTTCCTTATTTCTCTAAAGTTATTTTGTATTCTGAGCTTTCTCACATATTATATATTTGCCAAAGAAGCCCATGTACCAATAGAACACTTTCCTTACTTCTCTAAACTTATTTTGTATTCTGAGCTTTCTAACATATTATATATTTGCAAAAGAATAACATAACTATATTACAAATCTATTGAATAGTGATATCAATTCTCATTACTTGCAGGGACTACTTTAATCCTTTCATGAAATTAAAGAAATAAATTCTATGCCGTTAAGTAATATTTATATGCAAATATCACCCTTTAAAATCTTGTACATAGAAAATTATCAAGATAAAAACAATGTAAAATTGAATAGGTCTAGCTATAAAAGATTATTATCAACATAAAATATTGAATCCGTGCGATATATATGAAAAATAAAACTGCAGTTGGAAATAATACAGTATTCTGGTAGTTTTGAAGGTAAGCACAGTGAACCTGCACAGTGAAATCTGTCATGAAGTCTGGATATTACTTATGGAACCCTTCAATTTTCCCAAGCAACCACTGATAAATCATTTTAGCCTTTACATAGTGGTGACAAAATTTACTTTCTCTATGGACAACATGGGTATGAAGCCCTCTTTTGAAATGCCATTTTTAAAGTAATTAGTTTTTCAAAATTAGTACTGGGAGACACATTATAATGTCAAGTGCTATTTAAATATTAAAACAAGGTGACCATGAATAGATATTTTTTCTTTTATAAATTTAATGAAAATGTCTAAACTGTCATGCTCTCATAAAATTTATTACTGACCTTAAATTCAAATGTTAAACTCATATGATATGTTATAACTTTTTAATTCCTGTTTTAATGTTACGATTGTCTTTTTTAGTCACAAATAATTATTTGTTTTAACTGTGTGTGTGTGTGTGTGTGTGTGTATAACCTTTTCCTCCTTATCATTATTTTAAATTCAAAAGTTTAAAAAAGGTTAAAAGTGTATTTCTAATTATATCTAACAATCTTGCTTTTGTTTTGATTATCTACAAATATTTTTATATCTAACTTACAGAACTCTTCCAGAAATCATTCTTAAGGATAGACATGAAAGTATCACTTTGTCCATACTCCCCATGAAATTCTTGTTCTAGTCGCCTAATCGGCCTAGTTCCCATCTTCCAAGTAGAACCTTCAGTTCTACAGGTGGGAAGGCCCAGTCCCACAGCTCCGAATATGGCATATTTCCATTAACAATGATTTCAAAGGGTTCACAATTTCACTTTATTAATTAAGGAATAGTTTTCTTTAAAAGAGAAAACTTTAAAAGAGATCTGTCACATATTTGCAATCCATAGTGACAGAAATATGCTAGTGGCTTTTAAGCCACACTAATGAAAATCTACAGTGACTTCATTTATGCTATTTTTATTCAAAATTATGACAACAATGAACATAATAACTTTTTGACAAATGCTATCATTCCAAGTGAATTTTAATTTTGTAGAGAACAAATTATACTGGCTGACATTTCTTGAGATCCTCCTTTGTGAGCCACTGACCTAAAGCTTTATTTATACTATCTAATCAGAGTTCAAGAATTTAACTGAATTTTTAAAGTAAAAATGATATAAATCACTAATTTTATCTTTTCAAGGCTATCTAAAGGGAATTATCCAACCCATGTTTAATTTAATTTCACTGGACAACTAACTACTAACTGGAAATAAATAAAATATTTTAAAATAAGGGATATACTTTACTTTAAAGCCAAGATAGAAAAAATGGGAGGCATTGAGAAGAAAATTATGTTTAACTTTTATATGCAATGAATAGAGGAAAGACTAGCAAAGCAGAAAAGGAAAGTTGGCGTGTTTGACAGAAAGACATGAGAAAAGTTCACACTAATCTAATGAACATAACTAGAACATTTGACCCTACAAAATAATAAATGAAATCAATGTAAATAAAAATTGGTGCTTTGAGATCATTATAATTTATAATGTTCTAGTGAGACTGATTAGCAAAAAGGAAAGAAGCTATGCAACATCAATACAGAAAGGATAACTGGAAATAGAAACAATAAAAACAAACCATCAATATCAAAAAATTCCTGTTACTAATCATAATTGGAGAGACTAGTAGTAGTAATTTTAGATTTAGATATTGGTGTATACAATGTGACATCAAGCAAGTGAATAATTATGAAAATTTCTTACATTATCATCGCTACTGTTGTTGAGAATCCAGGTTCATGGCCAGCCTCAGCTACTTAGTGAGGCCCTCCACAACTTAGTGAGACCCTGTTTCAAAAAAAAAGAATGAAAAATAGGGCTGGGTGTGTAGCTCAGAGGTAGAATCCCTGGTACTACAAAAAAAAAATAAGAATAAGAATTATCCATGTACGTATAAGAATTGTGAAAAGAAGGTAATATAGAAGAAGTTGGGTTGGAAATGAAAATGGAAATATCATTATGACCTCACAAGGTGTGATAGTCAATCTAGGTTGTCAACTTGACCTGATCATGACACACCCAAGATTATGTGATTTTGGGTGTGTAACAGCACATTAAACAGAAAGCCCTGCCCTGAATGTAGGCAGCAGGATTCTGATAGTTGCGGACTTAGATAAAAGAGGGAGAAGCTGTGTAGAGCGTGTGCGACTCTTTCCGAGGAAAACGCATCTGTTCTTGCCTGAGATTGTTGGCCGCTGGCTTCGCCTTTCTCTGAAGAGCTTCTTGATCTTCTCGGCCTCCAGTCCTTGGAACTGAAACTTCACCATCGTTTCTCGGAAGAGCTTCCTGATCTTCACGTCCTGGACTGGGACTGAATTAGTGGTTGCTCCGATCCTAAGACTCCAGCTCTTAGACCATTCGACCAGCTACTGGTTCCTCTGACTCTCCACGTGCAGTCAGAACCTGGGACTACATTGCTTCAAACTGTAAGCCCATCTGATAAATCCTTTTTTCAAATATACTCATTCTGTGTATTCTGTTAATCTAGAGACCCTGTCCAATACACAAGGTGTATATTTTTATGTGTATATTTTTATACTTTTATTGGTGCTATATAATTATATACCTTAATGAGATTCAAAGTGATGCACACATACATGCACACATTTTATCTGTATCTATTGATCTTAAATCCCTAAAAATTTATCAACTCAGATCATAGTGCTATCCATGTAAAAGAAAAACAAACGATTTTCATGGAGAAATAGATGATTCTTCATTTATGGAAGAAAATGTACAAATATGTGTCTGAAGTATCTTGACACACCAGAGAGCAAGGAATCTATCAAGGACCACCAGGATTATCCCCAAAGAATTCAAGAGCCAATCTGCTCAGGTTTCATGTATCAAAGAGAGGGCAATTTGACAGTCAATATGAGTAAGAGATATAATGAATTGAAATCCATCATAATAGTAATAATAATAATGTAATGTTCATAATAATGTAATGAAATAATTGGCTAACGTCAGAGAATAACAGTGAAAGCATTTATATCTTAAAAACTGAGTAAATAATAGAAAAGGTCAAGATGACTATCCTACCTATCCTGTATGAACTCCATCACTGGATAACTAAAGAGCAAATGAAATGTAGCAGCACTCCTATGAAAAAACATTTCAGTAGAAAAGATAAATTTAGAATTCAATTATTTTTATGTGAGAAGATGGAATGAATGATTGAGTATGAATGTCTGGGGAAAAAATAAAGGTAAATGTTCTGTGCCTTCTGGTGAAAGAATCTGTTGTCAGCCAAGCATGGTGACATATGCCTGTAATCCCAGTACTTGGGAGACTGACGCAGGAGGAACTCAGGTTGGAAGCCAGCCTCAGCAATTTAGCAAGACTCTCAGCAACTTAATAAGACCCATTTTCAGAACAAAACAAAACAAAACAAAATGGGGGTGTAGCTCTGAGATAGAATGCCTCTAGGTTCAATCCCTAGTATGACAAAAATAAATAAATAAATAAATGAATTAATTAAATGCACGATGAGTTTACAATCAACCTGGTCCAGATTCAGGGAAAATTTCCACATACAAACTTCACTGATTCTAAAACAGGTAAATTTTATTGAAAATATAGGGATGAATAAATAATTAAATAAATAAAAATATAAATAAATAAGTGAATAAATAAGTAAATAAAAGTAAATAGAATGCATCATGAGTTTGCAATAAGCCTGGTCCAGGTTTAGGGAAAATTTCCACATACAAACTTCACTGATAATAAAGCAGTTAGGTTTTAATGAAAAGAAAGTGATGAATAACTAAATAATTAAATGAAAACATAAATACATAAATGCACAATGAGTTTGCAATCAGCCTGATCCAGATTCAGGGGAAATTTCCACATACAAACTTTACAGATTCTAAAAAAGTTAATTTTCCTGAAAAGAAAAGGATGAAGGAAGATATAGACACAGCAAAGGACACATCATATTTTTAAGGAGATAGAGAAAACTTAATTCTATTGTGTAATGATACATACTTGCTTGACAAGCCATCAAGAAATTTAGGGAAAGATTGTTATCCATATCAAAATAGTGGTTTGGGGAACAAAGAGGTTCCTCTGGAATGATTGGAAACATCACATCTATTTTATGCAGTGGATACAACAAGGTCAGTTCAACTTACTAAGCCAAATAAAGAAAATTCAGAGGGAGTCATTTGCCTTGTGTTATAACAAAAATTCAAAATAATTGAGTATGAAATAAAAATTACTTTATGTGTTCTTTGTTTTGTTGAACAAACTCGTTTGATCATGACATAGATTTCCTAAGAATAAATGTAAAATTGTTGACAATTTGATTCAGTTCTCACCTAAGGACCTCATGCTATTTCATTTTCAGAGAATGGGGATGTAAGACATTTCTTCTGAATGTCTTCTGTGTATGAGCACAAAAATCATAGAGAATGATAGTCTTTAACACTTGAGGAGATTTAGAAGAATAATGTGGTGGTCAATTTAATTTTAGTGTGCTTTCTTCTGCTGAGGTCTCAAAACCATAGGGGAAAATGAGCTCAGCCATGACACAGAGTCTGTGATAATGATCTGCCATTTTTGGCATAGTAATTTGTATTGCTCATTAAGTCCCTAATATATGACTTTTATATGTAATTACTAACTGGTTAAGAAACAATCAATGAGAACATTTCTTACCAATTAGTGTTCTTTCTCATTAAATATTTAATTGCTCACTGGAACTAAACATCACATGTTCTTCCCCACATAAGTTCTGAAGGATGAAAGATAACTCAACATATCTCAGTGAAACGTCATCTTTTTCATCCAAATTGCCTTCCTTTTATTTTTCAATGGTCTCTTTAACTCCTTTAATTAATTGGTTTGCCCGTGGTATTTTGCATCAGTCTTAGTAGATGCATTTCTAGAGAATGCCGAAAGAGATGTTAAAATTCCTTTTAAATTGTCACCAATTTTCATATGAAATTTCTGACATTAAAATCAAATTTCATGTTTTAATAGAAATCTTGGTCTTACCAGTTACCCAAATTAATTTCAATTGCTTATTGATAGTTTCAATACTCAATATAATAATAGACACTGTTACTTATTTGAAAAAGAAGAGTTAGAGAAAGAAAATCATTGATATGAACAATGGTAATTTTTTTCTGCAAAGAGCCAATCAATCATTCATTTATGTTTTTTGTTTTGTTTTGTTTTGCTTTGGCTAACTTCACATTATGGCACAACTATTCAATTCTGCTTTTGTTATGCAAAATTTGCCATAAACATTGTATAAATAACTTTGCATGAATATTTCCAATAAAACTTTATTTACAAAAACAAGTGTCTGACTGAATTGGTCCTGCAGGGTTCAAATTGCCTGCTACTGATAGAGGAGGACAACTCCCTCCTTTTCATGTATTCACTTTTTAATTTATTCAACAGATATTTATGCTATATGTACTACATATTCTATTGGTAATAAATTGGAAAAAATACAGAGAGAGAGAGAGAGAGAGAGAGAGAGAGACAATTAAATGTGTGTTAAGTCAGAGGGCTACAAGTTTCATGGGGAAAATTAAAGCAGGAAAGTGGGGAGACTGTGCTAAATCAGGGTTGTGGGTAATGTTTAACATGTTCCCTGAAAAACTCATTGCTATGTAGAAGAGAGATTAATGTGAGACCAGTATAATTTGTGGAGGGGAGGGGATCATATTTGGGAGACACCACATAGTCCCTTGAGGGTATTTTAGAGACTATGATAAATGAGATGACCTTATGTGATTACTAGGTTTTAAATGAATCACCCTGGTTGCTTTGTTGAGAGTACAACGTAGAGGGGCAATCGTGGAGGGAGCAAGACATTTTAGAAGCTGTTGTAACAATCAAAGTGAGATTTTATGATAATTGGGCCAGGGTAGCAGCTACATCAATGGTGAGAAATTGTAAAGCACTGATTTCAAATAATGTGGGTTTTTGGGAATAGGACCAGAAAGCAATTACTATTAAACTTAAATATAAAAACTGTAAGTACATTGTTATTAAAATTGTATTATACATGTAGTTATTTTTACCTTAAGACATTTTGATTCACTCACATTTATGTTAATGATCCCAAGTAATAGAAAATGAGCAATATTCAAAAAAATATAAGCATCATAAAATTTGGCATATATTATAGAAATTAAAACTGAAAATACTCTGGCAACAACCTTTTCAAAATAAAAGAAAAAGTGATAAAGGAAAAAGTTTTTGTCTTGGAGACTGGTTCAAAAGAACAAAGGTTAGAGAAAGTTAGTAGGCATTTCTATCAGAGTTCGGCAGTGTCTTGACTGCATTATTAGAAAATGCGAGACCTAGTTAAACCTTCTTTAGATATTTTGCAAAATTGCTTTAGTGATTTGGCTGCATTTTTCTTCCATTGTGATCATCTTTTGAAAGGTGCTGGAGCTATTAAAAACCTCTCACAGGTAAGTATTAACTTTATTTTTTAAGCTTAGTGTCATTTCATAGATGTCTATCTGGAATGAATGTTAATGCATTAACTAAAGACTTTGCTAACAAGAAAATTCACAAAACTTGGAAGATCAGAAGTGAATAATAACTTAATGTATTACCATTAGATCTGCATGTTTCTAACTTTCAACATCTAAAGGAGGCAATAAAAGAAATGTGTAGGTGGATTTTACCTCAATTGCAGGAGATTCTTCCAACCCCACATATGAAATAATTGCTTTTAATTTCAAATTTATTTAGAGTGACATTTTTAATGTTAATGGATAGTTAATGATTCTCATTACTTTTACCTAAAGAGCTGTTGTTTTGTGCTTAAATGGAATATTTATCCAAAAATTTATACCAACTCATAAAACAGCAAGTTTAGGAGACGCTAAAGGGCTTTTGTTCTTTAAATATACTGATAGAATTATGATGGTTTCAAAATATTTTCTGTTCAGATTATACATAATACATTTAGTACAAATAAATGATACTTAACTAGAAGTAAGCAAGTTATTTCCCTAAGTTGTTCCTGATATTATTTCAATCATGGTCATACAAACATCTGGAGAGGAAAGCACATTATATATGTATAATCATAAATTAATGAATTCTATATCATTATTTTATACAATAAGATACTTGGATTTTCTGAAAAGAGGACTTGAATTGATGTGGTGGGATCTGTAGGAAAGCACATCAAGGGTTGTGTGCATGTATATCTCTATGATGATGAACCCTCATTATGATGTATAATTACAATGCACCAATAAAAAATGTATGAATCATTGAGGTGGCTCTTTTAGTTTGGAGAATTATAATGACCAAATCATAACTATGCAAATGCAAAATACCTGAAATGAAAGGATATGCTTTGATGGATTCAAATTTGTATGTGGTTTTCCCCATAGTTGTTACTGAGAAACTGGAAGATGGTCTACAGGGAAGACCAATACAGAAAGTCAGCGAGGGCAGGTGAATAGGGTCTGAATGCAGGTGATTCCTACAACTAGGAAAGCACAATGGCATAATATCATTTTAATATTTGATTTCATTTAAATTAATGTCCCTACTTTACTAAGGTTTTCTTTTCATTCACATTCAGCAGTTTATATAATTTATATTACCACAAAAATTTATAATGCCAATGATTCTAATTGTATGTATCATTTCTACAAGATTTGTTAAAAGCCAATTTTTCTAACATAATAGACAAATGAGAGAGAGAGAGAAAGAGGATAACACAAAGAAAAAAAAGGAACTGGGGGATAATTCTGAATTAACTTTAATAAATGTACTCAGATAATTTTCCAAGGTTAAGAGAATATTAACAATCATTAATCTCTTTTATTTTTTTATCCTAAAGAATAGCTTCACTGATACCTAACTCTGTTCAAACCCTCAGCTTAAAATTAGAAATGTAATGGAAGGCTAAAATTTATGACACAGTAATTTTTAACCTGGGGGTTGTCAGGTGGGATCTGAGGGAAACGACTGGGAAGCACTAAGGTGCTACACCGCATCTGTGAGTGAAGTTAAGTATACAGTCCTCATTTGAAGTAACATAGTGCTCCCTTCACTAAAGATGTTTATGACCTCATCTCCAGCAAAGGGGAATTATAGTGGTAATTAAATTGAGAGAACAAGCATATTCTGGACTGAATGGGTCCAATGTAATCACAAAAGTCTTTATGGAAAAAAAAAAAAGAAAACCAAACGGGTTGATGTGAAGACAGAAGCAGAAGTCTGAGTGACACCTTTGCTGGCTAAAAGGGGGCATAGAGCCAAGGGTATAAGAAGCTTCTGGCAGCCGGGCGTGGTGGCGCACGCTTGTCATCCCAGTACTTTGGGAGGTGGAGACCGGAGGATCCGGGTTCGCGGCCAGCCTCAGTTCTCTCTCTCTCTCTCTCTCTCTCTCTCTCTCTCTTCCTAGTGAGGCCCTCCGCAACTTCGTGAGACCGGTTTCAAAATAAAGTATAAAAAAATAGGGCCGGGGGTGTAGTGCGGAGGTAGAATGCCCCTGGGTTCAATCCCCGGTACCGCAAAAAAAAAAAAAAGAAGCTTCTGGAGACGGCATGGAAACAGATCCTCTGCTGAGCCTCGGGTTGGGGCAGGACTCTGTCAACACCTACACTGTACCATGGTGAAATGCCCACTGCACTTCAGACCTCTATAAATGGAAAAAAGATGATTTTGATGGCTTTATGCCATTATGTTTGTGATAAATTTTGCAGCATCAATAGGAAACCAATACAGTGTTCAGGGATGACAAATTACATTCTTATATGTTCTGCTAGCAACAAATTTTGAAAGGGAATGAAAGATATATTTTACAGTATAGCACACAGTAGAACTCAGAAAGGAACTCTAAGAAGGAATATTTTCCCCTCAAAGACTGCCAAACAAAGAAAAGATTAAATCATAGTAGACGTAAGGTCAGATTGCTAGCAAGTCCCAGAATGGGCAAAAAGAACCCCTTCGATCTCACATATTCTTAGCTACTGAACTCTTCCCTTCTTTTTATCATTCAAACTTCTAAAATGGGTTCCCTACACTTCTTTGTACAATTAAATATTTTTAGTTATTCTTCATTTGGAAATCTTGCATCTAGCCAGGTGTGTGGCACATGCCTATAATCTCAGTACTTGGAGGTTGAGACAGGAGGATTGCAGGTTCGAGGCCAGCCTCAGAAACTTAGTGAGACCCTCAGCAACTTAGTGAAATCCTGTTTCAAAACTAAAAAATAAAATAGGGCTGGCGGTGTAGCTCTGCCTGGGTTCAATCCCCAGTACCATAAAAAGTAAAATAAAATAAAAGTAAAAACAACCTTGCAACAAATTACAAATTTTGTACAATTTACCAGTAATCTCATATTTAATATATTTCTGTGTTACTTTTTAAACTTCTCAGGTGGCCAAAAGAAACTTTCCCTTAAAAATGTAGAATCTAAAGCCGGGCGTGGTGGCGCACGCTTGTAATCCCAGTACTTTGGGAGGCAGAGACCGGAGGATCTGGGTTCGCATCCAGCCTCAGCTTTCTCTCTCTCTCTCTCTCTCTCTCTCTCTCTCTCTTCTGTCTCTCTCTTTCTCTACTTAGTGAGGCCCTCCGCAACTTCGTGAGACCCAGTTTCAAAATAAAGTATAAAAAATAGGGCTGGGGGCGTAGCGCGGAGGTAGAATGCCCCTGCATTCAATCCCCGGTACCGCAAAAAAAAAAATGTAGAATCTAATCACACACACACACACACACACACACACACACACACATATGTATATATGACCACCAAAGTAAGTACTGTACCATCAGTGCCAAATAGTTCAGCTGCATATGTTTCTCCTCTTCAACTGTGTGGCTTTCAAATGAAGCATTTGATATATTTACAGTTCTAATAATTATGATTTCAAAATGTATTGATCTATAGTGCCTGAAATTTTTGTTGATGTTCTCATTTTCTCTACTTCCTCACATAACTATATTAAGATCACAGACTTTAGAAGAAACAAGTCTTTATGTCAAATGGCTTTAACATCCCAATATCATTGTAGGCATGAGTTATACTCTAAGCAAACAACTGAGAGTGAGAACATAAGATAGCAGTTCTGCCTGGAATAGTCCTCTACTTGGAGCAGTGGGGCTGTTTGCGTAAGGTACCAACAGCTTAGCCAAGCAGGAGGATGAGAAGATGCATGGCCTTCTATCCCACCTGACCTAGTTTTCACATACAGCTTTCAGTATGTTCTGTGTGATATTTAAATATGATAAAATTCTAATTCTCCATACGAATGTAAAACTACGTTGCCGGGCGTGGTGGCGCACACTTATAATCCCAGTACTTGGGAGGCTGAGACGGGAGGATCACAGGTTTGAAGCCAACCTCAGCAATTTAGTGAGGCTGTCAGCAACTTAGTGAGACCCTGTTTCTAAATAATAATAAAATAAAAAAGGGCTGGGGATGTAGCTTGGAGGTAGAATGCCCCTGGGTTCAATCCCCAGTTCCACACAAAAAATAAATAAAATAAAATAAAAATAAAACTAGGTAGAATCCAGTAAACTTTTATGACTGATACACTTACTTTACCTTAGCATATGGATTATAACAAAACTTTTAATATTGTCCATTATAAAATTCAGAAGTGAAAAAGAGATATTTATTAATAAATAAAATATCTAATTTTAATTCAATATTTATACTGTTAAAAACCAATTACCCTCAATGTACCCACAGAGATTCTGACACCTTCCCATAGTTTCCCCTTCCTTTCCTTAGGTTTAGACAGTGTTGGAAATGGGATATTGGAATGACCTAATGAATTAAATTTTTATTTGATACTAATAATGTAACTGATTAATTGTGTTGGATTCTGATTTTCTTAGAAATCTAGCAGGTATGAATGACCAAGATAAAGAAAAAACATTGAACATGGTTTCACTAGAGTTCAATTTCATAACAAATCCATGAAGTAAGGATCCTGACACTTTTTTTTTTCCTGGTCCCAAGACATTTTGATGACTGGGAATAAAGTCACCAGCAAGGATTCTAGGAAGACATGTTTGATTCCCATATATTGTTATTTCTGTTTCCCTTATCCCTTCTTTCCTTACGCTTATTTAACCAGATCTATTTTTCAATCACAACACTGCTAGTTGAGCATGTCAGGATGATTAAGAAAGACAGCTCATTTGTATCATTTGCTGCTTTATTCAAAGACACAACTTGCACTGAACAACATACCATGATTCACTTAAGAAGTCAATATGAAATGAACCTGATTAAAGACTACAGAGACTTGTGAAAGCAAAATAGAGACAACTTCTACTGTTATTACAATCTTACCTGTGATTTGTTTTCACACTGTCATGTATAGCAGAATAAAATTATATAGAAAATAAATAACTACATAGTAGATAGGAAAAAGAAGACCGAAAAAATAACATGGTTACCTTTGTTCTCTTCCTGCACATTCTACTCTGCATTAAACTGATGTTGTCTATTTTATATTCTCTCATATACTCCTTTGGAATCACGTAGATTGCTTATAATAACTGAACTTCTAGGAGCTTTCGAAAAGCCTCTTCTGGTTTGAGTACTTTACCCAGTAGACTCTTTGACAGAAAGTGCCAATTACAGACACTAGAGAGAAGGATGGGGAGAATTAGCCCAATTAAGTAAATAAATAAATAAATAAGATTTTTAGTATTATAAGAGAGGGAAAGAAGTGATCATTTTGAATTTCATGCACACCTTAAAAATATTTGTGATAACAGGACTAGAGCAAAATAAATATAGCATGTGGAAACAATTTTAAAGCATACAAATATATTTAAAAATTAGGCCATTATAAATCAAATAAATATTTTTATAGTACTTTCAAAATATTTAAGTATTTGAGAAATTTATATCAGTATGAGCCATATAATCTTCAGTCACCTAATAAACTTACAATCATTAATACTGTTCCCGTGAGTATTTATAATTTGTAACTTTATCAATAATAAAAAATCATGTGAGATCAATTACCATAGAGCAATACAAAATATATACAAAATAGAAATTATGGAATTGTTAATTTATGTGAGATAGACATATAAGTATATACTTCCTGATACATGGCTTAATGAACAGTAATATTATTTAATTAGCTCAGAGCTTATTTATTTATTTATTTATTTATTTATTTATTTATTGCGGTACTGGGGATTGAACGCAGGGGCGTTCTACCTCCGTGCTAAACCCCGGCCCTATTTTTTATACTTTATTTTGAAACCGGGTCTCACGAAGTTGCGGAGGGCCTCACTAGGTAGAGAGAGAGAGAGAGACAGGGAGAAAGAGAGAGAGAGAGAGCTGAGGCTGGCCGCGAACCCGGATCCTCCGGTCTCCGCCTCCCAAAGTACTGGGATTACAAGAATGCGCCACCACGCCCGGCTAGCTCAGAGCTTATACCATTGAAACCTGTGAGATTAACTACATAGTTCTGTGACTAAAAAGCAATTTATATATTACACCAAAATCTTATATAAATTTTATTTTATAATTTAATATCGAGGCATTAATATTAATATTGACATATATTAATTATTGAAGCAATTAAATTTTGATTAAAATTTTGAAAACTATACATGTTTTCTCTATCAAAGTCTGTGCTATGGGATCAAATATATTCATTCTCTGATAACACTTTGATGGGAAATAGTTGGATGGATAAAAGTTTAATCTTTTATTGCACTTAATACAGCAAATTTTGTCACTTTGGGTTTTTCTTATAATATATTGTTTCTCAAAAATGAGCCCACTTATAGGTAATAATTTGGTAGTAATTTGAATTATTAATTTGAATTATTAATTTGAAAATGGTAATAATTTGAATTAAGGACAAAGGACTGGTCTAAAACAGAAAATATTTTAAATGAAATAAAGTTTTTTATGTATTCAGATGATGTAATTAATAAGCTGAAAAACAAAACAATTAACTTATGGGAAAATTAAGAATAACATATTATGAAGAATGAGGCAAAAATTTAAAAATTTATAGACTAAATAAGGGAAGTTAAAGAATATAGGAAAAGAAATTAAAGGATATTAAATAATAATACTATTCATGGGCAACTTAATATTTGGAATTTTTAACTTCTATATGCTTTTAAATTTAGTTGTATAGGCATAATTAATTCTACTTTCTCTTTTCCAAAAAGAAAAAAAGAGTAAATATTACTTAGAAGGTTATATTACATTTAATTAAAATATCAATATAAATTTTATACATATACAAATAAGTAGGTATATCCATATTGATATCTATCTGTAACTTTTTGTTGGTCTATGTACACATACTGTAAATAAATAGGAAAACAATACTGCTGACTAAAGAGCAATGTTATAAAGAAGAATTTTCATCCAACTAAGAAAACATGAGTCAAAATGCCACTTGGCTTATTTGGAACTTGATTCTAAATTTTAGGTAGGGTGAAATAATTAGAATAAGTAGAAATATTAAAGCAATACTTAATATGGGGGAGGTTTAGCAAGATTTTACTAGCAGTTATGAAAGACACCTTAAAGGTATATTAAATAAATTAAATAAAGTGTTGACAATTAAAGTTCATTGAAACGGATAAACTATTTTTATAAAATATTCATAAACAATAATGCATAATAAAATATATTTCAAGTCTAGTGGGAATGATAAATTGTTAAAATGTAGGGTGTATGAACTAAATATTTTGGGAAAAAAGATTCCTAATTCACAATTTACATAAGAAATGTAACTGAAATTATGTTTTTAGAGCAAATGAACCAGATCAGAAACAAGTCCACATCTACATTGCTCTCAGGTTACAGAGACTTTTATAAATATGAAAGCAAGGAGAACAAAGGATAATAATTGATATTACAAAGACTAACATTTATTCATTTCAAAAAATAAATGCAATTTGATGCCTTTTAATGAATTAAGGGAAACATTTTATATGTTTAGGATGAAGTACCAATGGAGATATTAATGCCCTGATTGCACTTGGGATTTCAATTCATGGGACTGAAATTCCAGAAAGGAAACCAACAAACCTGGGGTTACCGGCCAAGGATGACTTAATTAGGCATTAGTGCAAAAGAAAGCAAAACAAAACAAAAAAAACTTGCAAAAAGTCGTCAGACATTTAGGAAGCTAAACAAGCAAACACACAAACATCTCAACAATCTAAATAAAGAAATACACCAAGTGATATGTGAATGATTGTTTGTGTGACTTTGAAAGTTGCTATGATGTATAATTACAAGGCACCAATGAAAGTACTAAAAATAAAGAAATATCAACTTGATATAAAGCATCGTTGGTTGAATTCCCACTGTCAGAGTCAATACTGACTTTAGGTATGGTTGAGTCATGTTGTAAATGGTTCTGTGCTGTCCAGGTCACTCTTGAAGGAACAGACAGACTTGTGTTCTTTGCACCCTATTTAAATTGTAAATTCATAGGATTTTTTTTCATACATCATTTTAATCCATTAAGTTTCGATGTGGTTTATTACTGCAGTACTACTTTGATTATGGGATGCAAAGCAGCTGGAAGTAACACAGCACTAGAAGCATTGGTTTAGGAAAAAAGAAATATGCAAAAGCTAGGAGGACCTTGAAATTTGAATGAGCAGAACCTGAAAGGCTTTGAGGAAGCTCTCACCATCAGCTTTAAGGAAAGTACAAAAAAAAAAAGAGAGAAAAATCAGCAGGAAAAGGAACATTTGCTAAGAAGTAACTAAAAGTGTGTGGAAGGTAGAAATGCACCAAACATGCTAGGTAATTTAGCTAAGATGATTTCCAGGAAGATTACTGAAAATAACACCCAAGTCCTTAATGTTTATGAAAAAAGGTGGGAGGAGAGAGATTAAAGTAAGAAATGTTAAATTGAAGAGAGCAAGTATTCGTTTAGGTAAAGAAAATAGCTTAAAACTGGTTTTCAGTTAGTCTCTCCAAATGGGACATTATTCTCAAACTAAGGGATTCAGATTTAAGATTGGATCCATTGTGAATACATGACAGTGTGTTGTGTCATAAAAATTTGTAGATAGGAAAACAGAGCAAAACAAAAGATTCTCTAAGTATCTTATAAATATATATTTTCAGGACTTCTCTGTTAAACAATAAGCCTTAGGAGAATCTTAAGGCTATTGCTACAAGGAAATTGTGGTATCATTAAAATATTTGTGGTGTAGCTTTTTTAAGTAGAGAGAATAAAAATCTACATAAAGACACATAAGGTCTAGAAATATTTTCAAGGCATGGGTTCATCTTTGGCAGACAGGAGCATAGAGAACTCAACGTGAAAAGAGGACCTTTGACCTGAAAAATTATTAAAATTAGTCACTTAGATAAATCAGGGGAGGTAGTATTTACTTCTTGCTATACAAGGCTGTGTGAAGGAGACGTGGACAACCAAATGAACTGCATTTGTCTGGAGGCACATGCTGAACAGACGACCAACTGTGTTGGCTACATGTCCTTATAAGAAAATAGTCACATGAATACAAATGTAAGTAATAGCATCACTTCTACAAGAAGGTTTAATTTCTATCTTAATGGCACTTCATGTCAGATTTTTGCATAGATTTGTAACCATTCAATTTTGAGAAGAATTAACATATATTCTTGGAATGTGTGTCATTAAAACCTTGAACCCATCTGACTCTAGCCAACCTCTGGCCCATAGATCACTCACCCAATCAATGGAATGCTACCATGATCTGTGTCGACCTGCATCTCAGAGTCCTGGCCTTTTGCAAGGGAATTTACAGACTAGTCTCTCTGTATATACAACCAAGACTAGGAGAAAAATCTATAACTTCAGAAATAAATAATAAAGTCCCAAAGTGTGACATAATGAGTCCCACTTTACTACTGGGATCAAAAATCTTTGTAATTCCCCTTCCTTAATGGAATCTCTATCTTTTCTTTTTTCAATTCACTCTTGGAAGAGATAAAAAAGAATAAATGTCAAAACATTCTCCCTCTAGACTTATCAATGTTCTTTAAATTTATCATTTTTAGTAAATGTTTTCCAATATCTTATCTTCCTTTTATGTATATTCTTAAGATGGTTTTGAAAATCAGATAGTCTAGTTGCTTTGAGCAAGTTCTATTTACAAGGCCTAGAACAGTACCATCCAATAGAAAGTTAATGCAAGCTGCCTGCATAATTTTTAAATTATTAGTCACTGCATTAAAAATCTAAAAAGAAATAAGTGAAATTACTTTTTAATGATTTGTTTTATTTAGTACAAAATAGCCAAAGTAATATCATTCCAGCATGTAATCAATATAAAACATTTTAATAAGATGCTTTTTTCTCTTTATTTTTCTCTTATAGCCACTCTGTAGTTGGAGTAGCCACATTTGAAGGACTCTGTAGACAGGAGTAACTAGTGTCTATCATGTTGAACAGTGGGGGTTTACAAGGGTCTTTTCAGAATATGGCTTGTAGGTGGGGGAAGGGTTCCTACTGTTCTTAAGATTGGGGTATCTGTCATTCAAAATCCTGTGTACATGTAAAATATAATTAAAGGTAAAGCTCCATCATCTTCTCCACTACAAAATTTACCAACAAAAATTCAATATTAATGCAGACTTAATTCTATGGGATAGGCCACTTTGATCACCATAGTAACAAACGTGCCATTAATAATTCAGGAAAAAAGTGGATGTTGTTTCATGTTCTATCCACAGGCTATAATAAGGAAGTTCAGTAATCATGTTTACTAATATCTTTTCTTACCTATAGGAATTATAATTAATTAACTTTATTATTATATAGCATACTAAACAGTGTTACTAGATAGAAACTTGTTATTTTTTCACATTTATTATCATTATTGTCAGTGGAAGAATATATCTAATATCCTTAAGAGACATGTCTCTCCACTACAAACTTCACCAACAAAAATTCTATTAGTGCAGACTTAATTTTATGGGGTGGGCCCATTGATCAACATAATGGTAACAGGCTTGCCATTAATAACTCAGGAGAAAAAGTGGACGATACCTCATATTCTATCCAAAATTTTACTAGTTTTTTTTTTGTACTGGGGATTTAACCCAGGGGCATTCTACCTTTGAGATATACCCCCAGACAAATTTTATTTATTTTTTTATTTTTAAATAGGGTCTCACGTATTTGCTGAGGCTGTCCTCTAACCTACAATCCTTCTGTCTCAGCATCCTGAGTACTGGGATTATAGTCATGCACCAAAGCTCCCAGTTCAAAATTTCACTGAAATTTTATCAATGTGTAAAAGGTCACTAGAAATTTAGGTCTTAAGTTTTAACAAATTAATTATTTAACAGCTTCAATGGATTAGGAATCTGGGCATGGGTTAGCTGGATTTTGTTGTTGTTGTTCAGGGTCTAATCAGGCTGAAACCAAGGTATTATCTGGGACTGTAATTTCAATCAAAACTCAGTGTCCTCTTCTAAGCTGACTTGTTATTGGCAGCTATATTATTGTGGTCCAAGAATCACTTGTCATTTTCTGTCACATGAACCTTTACACAAATGCTAAGTTGCTTCTTTAACTCTCTCTGATAGCTTCTCTCTCAGACATCAAGTCCCTCTATTAAAGGCTTCATCCATTTAGGTTAGTGTATTAGGTTTTTTTGCATCACTGTGACCAAAATACCTGACAAGAGCAACTTAGAGGAGGTAAGTTTATTTGGATCATAGATTGAGATGTTTAGTACATGGTTGGCCTGCTCCAAGGCAATGACAACATGACAGCAGGATGTGGCAGAGGAAAGCTGTTCACTTCATGATGGCCGGAATCAGGGAGGAAGAGAGAGAAAGAGGAGAGAGCCAAGGACAAATATGATCCTCACAGCCTTGCCCCTGTGACCCACCTTCTCCAGCCATAGCCCAGTTCTGAACCTTGCTGCATTGGGAACATGCTTCCAGCACACGAGCTCTTTGGAGGGCATTCCAGATTCAAATCATAACATTTAGGCAAAATCATGATAATCTCCCATTGTTAAATTTTCTGTTACCTGATTAAGGGCCTTAATTACATCTACAACATCCTTTTGCCTTAGCCTAATTATCACAGAAGTGATGCCCACAGGACCACATTCATAGTTCCTGCCTATACATGAGAAGGAGGCTATGCATGGCATACAAACCAGGAAAGCAGAAACTTGTGGGCTATCTTAGAATTCTGCCTACCACATAAGTAAACATACACTGTCAAAGTTTTATACTAACATTGTCCTACTCATCTTAGACTATCATAACCAAATATCATAGACTGGTGGCTTAAAATTAAATTTTTGTGTGTGTGTGTGATACTGAGGACTAAACCCAGGGGCATTTTACCTCTGAGCTACACCTCCACCCCTATTTTATATTTTGAAACAGTCTTAATAAGTTGCAGGGAACCTTACTAAATTTCTGAGAGTGGGTGGGAACCTGTGATTCTCTTGTCTCAGCCTCTCAGGTACTGGCATTACAGGCATGAGCCACCACTCCTGGCTAACCATTTGTTTTTTACAGTTCTAGAGACAGAAAGTCCAAGATCAAAGAGCCAGAAGATTAGATTATTACTGAGGACCCACTTTCTGGCTTGCAAATGGCTGCCTATATTTTCACATGGAAGAGAGAATACATTCTGATGTCTCTTTTTTACTTTATGTTCACATGAGTGGGCATCACCCTCACAACCTTATCTAAATTACCTCCCAATGGTCCATACATATATATGGGGGGTTAGGACTCCAATGTATGAAATTTTTGGACATATGTTCAGATATGTTCACAACATTCTGGCCCTGTTCTCCAAAATTCATGTTCTTCTTGTATGCAATAAGAACCCATGCACATTCATTTCATTTCAACAGCCCTGAAAGTCTTAACTTCTTCTAGCATAAATATAAGCCAAAAGTTCAAATTCTCATCTAAATATCATCTAAACCAGATATTGGGGAGACTTGAAGTATAATTCATCATGGAGCCGGGCGTGGTGGCACACGCTTGTAATCCCAGTACTTTGGGAGGCAGAGACCGGAGGATCCGGGTTCGTGGCCAACCTCAGCGCGCATGCGCGCGCGATCTATATCTATATATCTATATCTATCTCTCTCTCTCTCTCTCTCTATATATATATATATATATATATATATCCTCTCTCTCTCTCTCTCTCTCTCTCTCTCTCTCTCTCTCTACCTAGTGAGGCCCTCCGCAACTTCGTGAGACCCGGTTTCAAAAATAAAGCATAAAAAAATAGGGCCGGGCATGTAGCGCGTAGGTAGAACGCCCCTGCGTTCAATCCCCGGTACCGCAAAAAAAATCAAAGAAAATTCATTGTGGAGAAATGTTCTTTTCCATCTAACAACCTGTGAAATCAGATAATATATAGGATTCTAAAATACAATGATGTAACACACATAGAATAGATACCCCTTTCTGAAAATGAGAAATCGAAGGATGGAAATGGTGATTGGTGGGTCCTGAGCAAATACAAACTCTGTTAAGACTCAGGAATAAGCTCTTTGATTCAGTTCTTTGTTTCCCATGTTGTTGGTGTCACGGTCCCACTTCCTGGAGAAGGCAGAGCAGTTGTCTTACCTCTACTAAGCACGGGTCACACTGCAAGCTCTGAGTGGCGCCACTCTCAGATGGCCTGTTGAACAAAGACAAAGAACTTCCCTCCTTTGAAATCAAGGAGGCAGCCCCAGTGATCTCTGAGCAGCCAGGAAGTTATTCTTTACTCATCTAGAAACCAAATATTTCTGTGCACTAAGAAGTCTGGCAGCTTTCCTTCAATTTGTCCTATCTTCATTCCCTTCAATTCAAACTGAAAATGTTTCTACTGCGGTGGCTTATTAGTTTAGTGGTCCACACTCATACTCATCTCCCTTACTTTCTTTACAATATGGACTGGGAATTTTTTAAATCCTGAAGTTCTGGTTCGTTTTTGCTCAATTATTCCTTCTCCAATAGAGGCCGGGCGTGGTGGCACACGCTTGTAATCCCAGTACTTTGGGAGGCAGAGACCGGAGGATCCAGGTTCACGGCCAGCCTCAGCTCTCTCTCTCTCTCTCTCTCTCTCTCTCTCCCTGTCTCTCTCGCTGTGTCTCTCTCTCTCTCTTTCTACTTAGTGAGGCCCTCCGCAACTTCGTGAGACCCGGTTTCAAAATAAAGTATAAAAAATAGGGCTAGGGGTGTAGCGCAGAGGTAGAACGCCCCTGGGTTCAATCCCTGGTACCACAAAAAAAAATTTAAAAATTCCTTCTCCAATTAATTTATCTCTTTTCACATTTCATAGCAAATGGCCAGGAGAATCCAATCCATTCATGCAATATTTTCTTTGGACTCTCCTCAGAATCAATTTTATTTATCCAAAAACACTATAACAAAAATGTAATTTGGCCATGTTCTTTTCCACTTTGTAGCAAGGATTATCTTTTTTCTATTGTTTTATAACATGTTCCTCATTCTGTCTGGGACATCATCAGAATGGTTTTTACAGTCCACATTTCTACCAACATTCTGTTCAAAATTGCTTATGAATTCTCCAAGAAAATGGTAGTTTTCTCTGTATCTTTCCTCTTTTCTTTCTGAACTATCACCAGAATTAAGTTTATAACTCTTGAAGGTAGGGAGGAAGAGGGAGTGAGGTGGGAACTGGGGGAGGGCTCACCAAATGTTGTATGCATGTATGCCTCTGTTACCCTGAACTTCATCATGCTGTATGATTACAATACACCAATAAAAAAAGAACTTCTCTTCATGACAATCTCAGATTTTCCAAGAATATACCTCAAAACTATTCTAGCCTCTGTGCAGCTCTGAACCTATTTGCACATTTTTAGGTGTCTATTATATCAGCATCCCACTTCACAACACCAGTTTATGTCTTAGTTATCTCAGGACACTACAATAAAATAGCATAGACTGGGTGATTCAAACGATAGATGTTCATTTCTCACAGTTACAGAGGCTGGCAGTCAGAGATGAAGGTGTGATCAGATTTGGCACTTGTTGATGGCCTACTTGTGGCTTAGAGTTAGCCACCTTCTCTCTGTGTCCTTTATGACAGAGTGGGGAGGTGCTAATGTCTCTTCTTTTTTCATCCTGGGTAACAAACCTAGTGCCTTAAATATGCTAAGAATGTGTCGTTACACTGAGCTACATCTGCGGTCCGTAATGTCTCTTCTTATAAGGGGAGTAAACTCATTATGACCTCACTTAAAACCAGTTATTCTCCAAAAGCACCAATTTCAAATATCACAACATTGAAGGTTAAGGTTTCTACTTGTGAACTTTGGAAGGACACAGTTCAACACAGAACACAAGGGATGAAGAATGCTAAATATGAGTAAAGGTAGGAAACTCTTACCATCTCTTCTGGATATTCTCTACTGGCTCCTCCAGATCCAGTCTCCAACCATCTCTACCTGACTCTGTGACCAGGAGGCTGACCTCCTCAGAATATATTGATGAAAGTCTTTTCCTTTTTCTTTCTATTTCAGTTGCCTAATTGAAGGCACAAGTAGGTCTGTGGATAAAAATAAAGTATAATCTTCTCTCAATTGTTTTCATAGTCCTTTCAAGGCTTCTATCATATATTATATTTGACAGATAAAAGGAACTCACACTACTTAAAATATAGCTGTGTGTGCATATGTGTGTGTGTGTGTGTGTGTGTGTGTGTGTGTGTAAATATGTGTGTCATTTTGCCTCCAGGAGGTTTTGTACTTTTAGTAATTGTAGCTGATAGGAATAATAAGATGATATCTTTGTATGCCAAGTGTTTAAATATAATATGCACTTGATAGTACCCCTAAAGGAAGTCCAATGGTAATCTCAATTCATAGTTAGATGAAATGAGGTCCACTGGTATTTGTATCCTATCCCAGATCAAGGTCACACACTTAAACAGCAAGTTTTCCAAAATTCTACTCAATAGGAATATTAAAAAGTAAAAGTGATTTCCTATGTTATTCCTCATGATTTTCATAGCTAAAGTTTGGGATTGACTTTCCAGTTATAAACAAATTTTTAAAAATACATCAAATACATCTTCTCTTAGCAATACTTTCACTCAATTTAATTTATTCCCAAGTAAGAACAGAAGCACACAGGCCTGTTGTATTTCTTCTTGAAAACATATTTCTTAAATTTTAAATTCAGGGGATCCAAGATGGCGGCCAAGGGAGATACCACTCTATGATCTCTCTGAGACTTGGATCTCAATCGCTGTGAAAGCAACTTCTCGACAGGAGAAGAAAAACAATAAAAATTTGAAGTAAACAACAAAAAGTTTAAAATGCGATGGAATCAAAGCCATAAGACAAAACAGAGGAAAGTAAAAAGCTCCAAGCGCCTTACCTAAGGGACAGCGGTGGTGCCATCTTGGCCGGACCTCACCGGCCGCTACCGGCATTGCGGCTTCCACACGCTGCCAGCAGAGAAGCCAGAGACCTGTTGTGAGTTCAAATGCAGATCAGCAGAGACAAAAGCAAGCAGCAGCTCCTCCACATTCAACACACCAAACTGCAGCAGCGACAGTGGCTGTAGCAGGGCCATCTTGGCAGGACTTTGCCGGCGGCTACCAGCATTGTGGCTCCTGCACAAGTCCAGTGGAGTCCCCAGCGACCTGCTGTGAATCCAGCAGCTGCAGAATAGCAGCAGCGAAGGCAAGCAGCGACTCGCTCCACACACGACACAGACCTGAACTGCTGCATTGGCGGAAGCGCCAGTGGTGCCATCTTGGCAAGACTGCGCTGATGGTTACCGGCATTGTGGCTTCTGCAGGCCACCAACAAGGAAGCCAGGGAGCTCTTCTAAAACCAGCACTGCCGAGCATCAGCGACAAAAGCGAGCAGCAGTTGGATCCACACTCGGCAGAGTCCCCAGGACCCGGAGGCCTAACCAGAGCCTGCAGCAGCAACTGAGCACCCCCCCCAGAGATTAAGAGCAGCATTCAATGAGACTGTAAGTTAACGAGCCTCCCCAGGGGAGACCACCCAGCATGGCCACAGGGACTCGCGGGGTCTGGGACAGCACGGATTGTCCTGGTGGAGGTAGGAGTGGGGTCTGCTGTGGGATGTGGTAGATGTGTAGATAAGCAGACAGTCTCTGGAGACATTTGGGTGGGACAGACTTGCAGCCCGCGGTTGCAGCACCATTATAGAGTACCTGGGGATCGCCACAGGATATACAGCTGGGGTACTTGGGGAAAATTGGACCAAACCAGCCTTCTCTCTGGAAAATGTGGAGTTCCATGTTCACACAAAATTGGGGCAAAGCAACACCCACTGCTTCTGTAGGCAAAAAGAGACACAAGCCCGGGGTGCCCTGCTGGTGACACCTGCCATAGTTGTAGACAGAGAGAGAAATACGGATAGACCAAGTGGAGAATGCGGAGACCTATGCTTGCAGTGAGAGGGGCAATAGCTACACTGGTTGCTTGCACAGGTAGTGAGAGACACCAGGCAAGGGTCCCAATCACTGAAAGAGACCAAGAATTGGTACTGCAAAGGACACTATACCAAGCAAGTGAGAATAACCATTCAGTAAAGGCTATTCATCTTTAAGGCTCATGTAGTAGCAACTATTTACCTCCAGGATAAGAAACTATACAGGGAGAGGGATTAGAAATACTATACCTACAGAGTGAGAGAGAGAGAGAGAGCTACCAAAAGCAACAAAGGTATAAACATAAGAAACCGGAAATCATGAAAAGGAAGAAGCCCCCACAATCCCACAACAACAGAACCCGCCAACTTAGAAGTGCAAAGATTGCCAGAAGGACAATTCAGAACTTCAATAGAGGAAATGATACAGGATTTCCAAAAAGAATTCAGAGAGAGCCTGAAAGGAATGAAGGATCAAATAAACAAAGAATCCCACACCCTGAACAGGAATTAAAAAGTAGCTCTGAAGGAAATGAAGGATACAATAATTGAAATGATGGCATCAATACACACCATCAACAATAGACTAGACCACATGGAAAACAGAATCTCACTATTATATCACCTCTCCAAAAATGAGCACATAGTATATAAATTAGAAAAAACAATTTGACAGCATGAACTGGACATTGAAGAGATTTCAGCCAGTCTTATAAGAGCAAACCTAAGAATAATAGGCATAGAAGAGGGATTAGAAGCTGAAACTAAAGGAATCGATAATCTATTCACAGAAGTAATATTAGAAAATTTTCCAAACATAGAAAGAGAGGTCAATATACAGGTACAGGAAACATATAGAACCCCCAATAGACAGGATCAGAGAAGAGGTTCACCACGCCACATAATAATCAAATTGAATAATGTAGAGACCAAGGAGAGAATCCTAAAGGCAGCAAAATTAAAAGAGCAAGTAACATTCAGAGGCAAACCAATAAGAATCAATCCTGACCTTCCAAACCAAGTCATGAAAGCCAGGAGGGCCTGGAGCAACATATTCCAAACTCTGAAAGAAAACAACCTCCAGACAAGATTTCTCTATCCAGCAAAGATATCTATCAAATTTGATGGAGAAATAAAAACCTCCCATGACAGAAGCTAAAAGACTTTATGTCTTCCAAACCAGCATTAGAGAAAATGCTCCAAGAGATTAATTACAAAGAAGAAATAATAAGGAAATGCCAGAAACAGAGAAACAGTGATTTGCATCAAACAAACAACTAGGCAAAGAACAAACACTACCTCAAACAGAACTTAAATCTCAAAATGTTAGGAATGAAAACCAATCTCAATAATCACACTGAATATAAATGGCCTCAATTCCCCAATCAAAAGACATAAGGTGGCAAAATGGATTAAAAATCACAATCCATCTATATGCTGCCTGCAAGAAACACACCTTACAAGTAAAGATGCGCACAAACTAAAGGTGAAGGGGTGGAGCAAGGTAATGCACATTAATGGAACTCAAAAACAAGCAGGAGTAGCAATTATGATATCCAACAAATTAGACTTCAAGCCTAAACTTATCAGAAGAGACAAAGAAGGTCATTTCTTACTGGTAAAAGGAACAATCCAGCAAGAGGATATAACAATAGCCAACATTTATGCCCCAAACATAGGTGCAACCACATTCATAAAAGAAACTCTTTGTGACATTAAATCACACATAGATCCCAATACAATAATATTGGGAGACTTCACCCCTCTCACACCACTAGATAGATCTTCAAGACAAAAGGTCAGTAAATATGCCTCAGACCTAAGGAACACTATAAACCAAATGGACCTAGTAGACACATACAGAATATTCCACCCAACTACAGCTGAATTCACATTTTTTTCAGCTGCTCATGGAACCTCCTGTAAAATAGACCATATCCTAGGCCGCAAAGTGAGTTCTAGCAAGTTCAAAAAATGTGACATAATCCCCTGCGTCTTTTCAGACCATAATGAAATGAAACTAGAAATCAACTATAAGAAGACCCAGAGAAATCTCATAAACACGTGGAGACTGAACACCACACCGCTGAATGAGGAATGGGTCAGAGAAGAAATAAGGGGAGAAAATAAGAAATTCCTAGAAACAAACAAATATAGAGACACAAAATATCAAAATATCTGGGACACCTGGATGGCAGTATTATGAGGAAAATTCATAGCACTGAGTGCCCACATAAGAACAGAAAATCACCAAATAAATAACCTAATGACACACCTCAAATCCCTTGAAATACAGGAACAGTCCAACCCCAAAGCTAGTACAAGACAGGAAATTATTAAAATCAGAGCAGAAATCAATGAAGTAGAGAATAAAAAATAATACAAAAAATCAACAAAACCAAAAGCTGGTTCCTTGAAAATATGAACAAGATAGATAAACCACTAGCTAACCTAACCAAAAGAAAGAGAGAATCAACCCAAATTACTAAAATAAGAGATGAAAAAGTTTATATTACCACCGACAGCATGGAAATCCAGAGGATTATCAGAAACTACTTTGAAAAACTATACTCCAGCAAAATGGAAAACCTAGAAAAAATTGACATATTCTAGACACATACAACCTTCCTAAATTGAATCAAGAAGATATAGAAAATTTAAATCAACCAATAGCAATTAAGGAGATTGAAGCAGCAATAAAGAGCCTACCATCAAAAAATGCCCAGGTCCAAATGGTTTCCCAAGTGAATTTTATAAAACCTTTACAGCCGGGCGTGGTGGCTCATGCTTGTAATCCCAGTACTTTGGGAGGTGGAGACCAGAGGATCTGGGTTCACGGCCAGCCTCAGCTCTCTCTCTCTCTCACCTCTCACTCTCTCTCCTTAGTGAGGCCCTCCGCAACTTCATGAGACCCGGTTTCAAAATAAAGTATAAAAAATAGGGCCGGGGGTATAGCGCGGAGGTAGAACACCCCTGCGTTCAATCCCTGGTAACCGCAAAAAAAAAAAAAAAAAACCTTTACAGAAGAACTAATCCCAATACTCCTCAATCTATTCCATGAAATAGAAAGAAACGGGACTCTCCCAAACACATTCTATGAAGCCAAGATCACACTATTACCAAAACCAAATAAAGACAGCTTAAGAAAACTACAGACCTATATCGTTGATGAACTTAGACGCAAAACTTCTAAACAAAATACTAGCAACGCACA
>PVJS01014982.1:0-39538 GCA_004027185.1 Glis glis | reverse complement strand
AGGGGAGGGAAGAAAGGAGAGGAGAGAGTCCCTGCAGAGTAAATATGAATCAACTCCAACTGTGTGTAGACAGAGGCATCTGGAGCCGGCCCTCTCCCCCGCATAAATGACACAAAGGAAATGTTAACAGACACTCTGCCATCGACATCGTCCTTGAACATTTTCAGTGCCAAGAAAGGACACCTTAAACATAAAGCCATCCACAGACCCAGCGGGTCTACATCAACCGGGCTCTGGGGAGTGTATAAATCACTAAGCCACGGGCAGGAAAGTCCTGCTCTCGGCAGGTGAGGCGGGAAGTCCATCTGCAGACAGTTCAGTGGCTGGGTCCTAACGCCCCTGAAGGCACCATCCGGCTGCCATCGTCCCCAGGGTGCTCCCCAGGGCACCGTCATCCTCCTTCATTGGCGCCTACGCCCGAGCCAGGAGCAGGCATCATGGGACAGGCGCCTCGGAACCTGTGACTCTCAGGATAAACCATGGGATGAGACTGCCCTGCCCCTTCTCACGTCTGGACAACTAGTCCTTATTTGGGGGCACCACCTCCTCCAGAATGCCTCCCTGGGTGTTCCTGGACAGAGTAAGAGGCTCTCTCTACATGTGCCTGCCTCTGCGTGTGCCTGCAGCACTTGTCTGTCGCTCTCCTGGCCACCTTCAATGTGCCTCGATTGTCCCACCAGACCGCCGGCTGGCTCTGTGAGCACATGCTTGACCAGTGCTCCTATGAACACGCTGATGAACACGCTGTGACGCGAGGACGCACTGCGTGAGCTCCAGAACAGGGAACAGCCATCGTCATTTAGTGAAACAGAAGGCTGCTGTCCTTAAATAAGCCAGTGTCATGAGGGTACAGGTCTCCAAGAGCTGGAGGGGCTGGCCTGGTATCCCCACCTTCCCTTCCGCCTGAGGCTGTCCTCCCCACCCTCGACCTACACACTGGCCACGCTGAGCTGCCGGAGAGAGGGCGCGGCAGGTCACTCCCTGCTGCTTCTGGCTCCCAGATGATGGTCATCGACACAGCAGGCTGCCCTGACACAGCGGGCTGCCTGAAGCAGGGGACGGTTGTGCAGTTTCATGAGAAGCCAGCATGCCAACGAGGGCCGCTCCTGCCTTTTCATCTCTGAGGACCCTGGCTGGAAGCGAGACCCTCAGCACTCAGGACTGGGCAGAAGCCAGGGAAACAAAATCTCCAAGCTAGAGTTACACGTCAGAAGATGCATAACATAAGGAATTCAAGGCCCACAGAATGTAGATGCCATGTTCTGGGGAAGAGGTGGGGAAATGTCGGTTCTGGAGACAAAGCTCCGATTCCCAGCGCTGCAGCTGGCAGACACAGGGGCCTTGGGAAAATCTTCTTACAGGTCAGAGTGGGGGTACAGCACCTCCAGCTCAGGCCGCTGTGGGTGCCCGGCAGGCCTGGCCGGCCTCAGCCTCTCCTGGGCTGCTCTGTGTGGCAGCGTGAGTGATCGGGGACCTGGCGTGACGCTCCTCGCTACTCCAGCGTGTCCCAGAACACGCTGGTCTTGGTGCCCCCGCATCTCATCCGGGTCTCTCCTGCCTGTCCTCCTTCTGTCTCAGAACGAGTGCTGCCCTTATCCCCTCCACGAGCACCTGGACATTGAGTGCCTGTCCCTGGCGGGGTCCCTCGGAAGGCGCGCCAGGCAAGCCTACGACTTCAGAGAGGGTTTAAGCCCGCGCTATTGCTTTCAAAGGTATTTGCATTTTTAACACTTTACATATTCACACCCACAGAGAAAAGTACATGAAACATAAGTGGCCCATATAATGAATAATTATTAATAAAAAATTCTATGGCAGTAGCATCCAGGACAAGAAAAGGAGTCACCTCAGCCATAGAAGTATCCCTGTCCTACACATGACCAGCCCTGAGTGTGGGATGACAGCCTTCAGGTGTCTGTGATTTTCCACCCACAGGACATCTCGGGGTGTGGGGCCGGGTCCCAGGTCTATAGGTTGTGAACAGCCTAGGCCTGTCCCTGTCCCTGTCATCACACTCGCCAAGCACAAGTTGACTTCACACAGCCAGTGCCCGTGTCTGCTGGCAGCAGCGTGGGCAGAGTCAGCCCTGTTTCTGCTCACCAGGTGGTGTGTTGAAGAACCTCACTGAGATTTTAGTTTGAATCCCCCCACCCCGGTACTAATGACCTTCAGCGTCTCTTCCTACCTTCACTGGTTGTTGGGATTTCCTCCTGTAGAAAATTCTGTCTGTTCAAGACTTTTGACCATTTTAGTGCTCGCTATCTCTCTCTATTTTAATTGACTGATAGGAACTTAGATATTTTGCATTCATGGCTTAAAATACATAGTTGTGAAAAGAAAGACTCCACACTCTCTTAAGGGACTTCCTGGAACGCCTGAGAGGTGGGGGACTTGGAGCAGGTCTCTCTTCCGCAACACTGGACCCCTCTCCCGGCATGCCTGCTTCCTGGTGTGTTTGTGTGTGTCCCTAATAAACATGCGCATGCTAACTGAGAGTTGCTGTCTCTCACTCACTTTTAATCTAATTTTCTGCTTTTTCACGTTTGTATAGTGTACTCATATGGCAAGCTCGGCGTGAACTTAAGGGCAGAAAACCTTTACTGAAAGCAGAAGTTTCCAGTTCTAATGAACCTGATGAAATCGCTCCCATCACTCGCAGAGGGCAGGGGATGCGTGTTGGCCTCAGCGCGTCAGCTGCCAGCTCAGAGCAGGAAGGATCCCGGGCCATTGAGACCCTGTTATCAGCCACAATGTCATGCAAAGCGAGTCCCATCCCTCTCCCACCCCTCCTTTCTGCATTATTTTTGAAGGCAGTGTCAACATGTGGGAAGGAGAAATTATATTATGCAAACGTTGATCATAAATTCTTGATGGGGGGTAGGTGTACTCAATCCCTCCCATACTTCTCCCTTAAATTTCAGACTACTTTCAATGATGCACCACACCTCTGTATGGTTTCCCAAAGTGCTAGCTCTGCCACCTGCTTTCCCACCCACATATTTTCAGAATAAAAGCACAGAATGCAGCTGGTGAGTAGAGGAATTTTTCCATAGTTCCAGGGGAGTCATGGGACATATTAGTCGCACCAACCAGTGAAATGGCACTGGCCAACCTGATGGAGAGGCCACAGCCACAGAGCCAGGCCAGGAGGAGAAAGCCAACACCCACCACACAGGACCCGTCATCATCCCGGGGAACACGCCCTGTCTAAATTGCACTTTTAATCTAAAACACTTTGCTTCCTACTCAGTAGCATTTTCCACACAGTAAGTACCAGACGTTTAAACAAAAGGACAGATCACTTTCTTCCCTAATCCATTCCTCAGACCAAAAAATCAGTGGGAACGGTGAAAAATGGGGAATTTCCACGCAGTCAAATGTTACTGATACCTGATTAGGAAAAATAATTGAGTGAATGTCTAGTGGGTTGATTCTTATACAAAGCACCACGTTGACATTGTGCGAAATTCAACCCATTCCGCACGCGGTTTTCTAAGGAGGTTTTTTCATGCATTATTGAATTTTTCAGACAGTATCACTAAGATCACAGAAATAACAATTCCCTCTCTTTCCCCTTCGTGAAGTAAGACTCCACCAGAATGCAAATTAAATAGCACACAAACGTGTCTTTGAAAGCAAGGGATCCACACAGAAGCCAACTCAATAATGCTATATTTTCTTTCATTTCTGCCATGAGTTTGCAAAGACCAATTAGATGGAAATGCTAGCTAACTAAAAATAGTTTTTCAGCACTTTTTAGACCTTGGATGGCAAACCATTTTGAAAAAAAATATTTAATTCTACATAACACATTCCACATGGCTTTTAAGCAGTAACTCGTCACTCGAAATATCGGGTTTGTGTTGCTGTTAGTTAACGTTGTCACCCTTCTTATGAAGCTACATGTGACCGTGACTTGTATCCTACACCCAGGCTCTGGCGAGCTCCAGGGGTGCCCGAATAATGAATAGAATCTCAGTTAGAAGGTGCCTGCCATTAAGTAGGAGAAAATCTCAGAGTAAATTCTAAATGCAAATGTTTCAATATTTTACATGGAAAAAGATTTTGTCCTTTATTCCATCATATAATGATAAGTTTTGCCTATTTCATATGTTTAATCTAAGAATTTTGATGGCTAGCTCATGAAATAGCTTCACAGAAGATCTGATAGGTCTCCCCAGCAAGTTAATCAAACCTGAGCTATAGACCACTTTCAAATAAAAATGATCTGAATCATTTATAGCCTTTTTGGTAAAATATTAATGGAGAAAAGACTAGTTTATAGATTATTATCCTGCCAATTTTAAGGCATCTGGAAATTGACCTATGAAGAATGATCTACCTTCTCTTTGAAAACATATATATATATATATATATATATATATATATATATATGTTTTGTGTGTGTGTGTATCATATATATATATATATATATATATATATATATATATATATATGTATATACAAATAAAAAACCCTGAAATTTTTGCTTTCTTGGCCAAAGAAAACATTGGGTCATTTCCACTGGTGACTAGTCTTTGTGGCTGTTTTTTAAAATTAAGACTTCTAAATCACCACAGCCTTCCAGGAGACCAGGGCGCCCTCCTCCCGCGAGCTCTCCTGTCCACATGCCTGCATCTTTGCTTCTCTTCTCTTTGTAACCATGTCTCTGTCAAGTGACCTAACCCCACTGCCACTGTCACTCAGTTCCACCCAAACTGAAGTTCCTTTTGAGTTACGAGTAAACGCGACAGGATGATCAGGAGAAGTGGCAAGCGCTTCCACAGATCCAGAGGTGGGCAGACCTACCCGGGCACCTGGGCGTCTTGTGGGCCACAGCGGTGCCGCTGATGGGCCTCCCGTTGGGGGTGACGCACCAACAGTACCCCGTGTAGCTGTGACACTGGACCTGCCGAGACAGAACAGGAAGGTGAGCTCTCCTGGGGCCGAGTTGGCCTCTGCGCATCCCTCATACAGAAGCCTAGGTCACCCAGCACCTCTTCAGGTGTGTGCAGATCCTGGATAGAAGGGGGTGTGCAGACCTCAAAGGGACCTGAGCAATGAGCTCTGGTACGTGCTTGGAGGACCCAACTGACCCTCACTGCCCTCCAGATGCAGCCCTGGCCTGCCTCTCGAAAATGGGGAAACTGAGGCCTGTGGAAGTAGCACACTTGCTTGGTGTCCCTCAGTTGGCCCATGGCAGTGTTGGGGACAGTATGTTCTTCCAAGACACCTCCTTGGACTCCCAAGGGCCCCCGCCCTGCCCCTCCTCAGAGGGCCACAGCCAGAGGGGACGTCCCTTGGCCCCTACCCATCACCCCTCTTTCCCCATCTCTTAAATGTCAGACAACTAAGGTAGGACAGGTGGAACTCACACTGTCCCCTGAGGGCAGGCCTTGTCCTGTCCTTCCACCAAACACTGTTGGCTCCGTAATAAGGAACAACAGTTCTGACTCTCTGCATAGAGAACCGGGTTATTTTAGAGGCCATCATCAGCTAATGTGCCCTCAGCAAGTCACGGCCTGGCCTGGTGAGCTTCCCGGCACCAGCCCATCAGCCAGGCTGCATTTCGGTGCCCACACCTGGCTCCAGCGCTGTGGCTCTCAGCGCCTGCTACCCATACTTAAAATTAAGCCGGAATTGAATTCTCAGCCGAGCAGATCCGTGGGGTCTGGGGAGCCCCGTTGAGGACACTGCCCGGCCAGGTCCAGGGAGCAGCGCGGGTCAGCGGCAGCGGTGAGCCCGGCACCGTCTGAGGCACGGGTGTCCACTCACCCTCCATCTGTGCACACGAGGGAGTCACCCTAGGAACTCACTTCTGGAACACAGAAGGACGACTTCCCACAGAGCCCCGTGTTTCCTCCCCATCCCTCCCGCCTCCCGGTGCCTCAGCCCATCGCTCAGGCGAGGTGGAGACCTGGCTGTAGGTGCCGTCGTCGTTGCACTCGGGAATGAACACTTGCTGGAACTCCTTTCGAGCCTGCTCCTGGGTGTACTTCCTTTCAGCCACGCACCTGGACACATCTGCAGGAAAGAACAGGGCAGACGGTTACATGGCGGCAGGAAGAACAGGACACACCCCGACGCCAGGAGAGCAGAGGTGTAAATCAGGATGGTCAACCAGGGCGGCGGGGCTTCTTGGCAGATGGCAGGGCCTCTGGCCAGCCCTGCTTCACCCCGATGGCAGCCTGCAGGGTGAAGAACAGGGCCACATTCCACGCTGAAGCAGAGGGAAACTGAGGCTCAGAAACACTTCCCAAGCATGTCTGTGGGAAGCGGTGGACCCTGTTTCCTGGAAATGAGGGTCCAGTCAGAGGCAGGCTCAAGGACGGCCTTCTGGGCATGCAGGACCATGACAGATACAAGCAAGATGGGGGACAGAGGCCACAAACCCAGACCAAGCAGAGCTGATCCGAAGGAAGAGGCATAGGAAGCCTTTCACCCACAGTGCGGCCACACCTGCCAAGCCGAGGCCATCCCGGGGACAACACTGTGACCCATCTTCCTCTGTCTCTGAGTCCCCCAGGATCACATGTCCACCTGAGCTCCTGGAAACCTGAGGGGCAAGTAGATAAAGGGAGGGGGACCGGGCGTGGTGGCGCATGCTTGTAATCCCAGTACTTTGGGAGGCGGAGACTGGAGGATCCGGGTTCGCGGCCAGCCTCAGCTCTCTCTCTCTCTCTCTCTCTCTCTCTTTCTCTCTCTCTCTCCTAGTGATGCCCTCCGCAACTTCAAAATAAAGAAAAAAAAATAGGGCCAGGGGTGTAGCGCGGAGGTAGAACGCCCCTGGGTTCGATCCCCAGTACCGCAAAAAAAAAGGGAGGGGGGACACTCCCCAGCGCTCCTTCCCCCTCCGCCCCAGGTGGTTACCTGTCCCTGTGTAGGGGCGCACAAGTCAAAACTACACTGAGATCCCATCTAACTCGTTAGAATGGCCATCATCAAGAACAATAATAAATACTGGTGAGGCGGTGGGGAAATAGGGGCTCTTCTACATCGTGGGTGGGCCTGCGAATTAGTACAACCGCTATGGAGATCAGTATGGAGTTCCTCAAAAGATCAGGAATAGAAACACCATATGACCCAGCCGTACGACTCCTCAGTATTTTCCAAAAGGATTAAAGTTATAATACTACAGTGATATACGCATACCTATGTTTATAGCCGCACCAGTCACAATAGCCAAATTATGGAACTAACCTAGGTTTTCGTCAGCAGATGAATAGATAAAGAAAATGTGGTATATATACACACAGTAGAATTTTACTCAGTGTTGTAAAGAAGAACAAAATTAGGTCATTTGCAGGAAAATGGATAGAACTAGAGAATATTATGCTAAGTGAGATCAGCCAGTCTCAAAAAGTCATTGTTTTCTCTCATTGTGGAAGCTAGAAAGTAGGAAACAATAGGGACTTTAGACAGTTGAGGAGAGTGACCAGTAGAAGAGTGGAAGGGGTAGGGGGAGGGAGGTGGGAGAGGACAGAGAAGAACTGATGAAGGAAACACACCACGGGCCATGCGCCTTATGTCTGTATGGCCCCGAACCTCATTAAGATGTATAATTACAATGCACCAATAAACATATTTTTAAAATCAAATATATGAGCTGGGCATGGTGACACACGCTTGTAATCCCAGTACTTGGGAGGCTGAGACAGGAGGATCCGGGTTCGCGGCCAGCCTCAGCTACTTAGTGAGGTCCTCCACAACTTAGTGAGACCCTGTTTCAAAATAAAGAATAAAAAATAGGGCTGGGGGTGGAGCTTGGAGGTAGAATGACCCTGGGTTCCATCCCCAGTACCACAAAAAAAAAATCAAATATACGAGTGTGAAAAGAATGACCGCGGTGTATGTATTTAAGGACGGCAGCACTGTGTGGCCACTGCTGTTCTTGGTGACCGCCCTGAGGACTCAACTCAGCAGCGAAGTGGGGTCTTGCTCTGGAAAATACTGAGAAGGAACCACAAAGGCAGCCAAGTCGGCAATCAAGGTCCGCAGGTCCCGAGAGCGGATGTCTCTCCACCCACAGTGCCGTCAGAACCAGCTCCACACCATCGGAGGGCCGCAGCTGCCTCGGTCTCTGGTGTTGGTTTCTGCAGCAAAGGAGCAGAAGGTCCGGGCCCAACAGTGACCAGAGCCCATCTCTCAGTGCCTGGCGGTGGTGACAGGAGTCCTGGGGATAGGCAGTCCACCATCGTTGGGAAGAATGTCTGAATACCGGTCACCAGGCTCCATGCCCAGGACACAGCCAGTGGCAAGCTCAGGCCTGGTTCTCTGGGGCTGTCACAGGACCCAGCGCTCTGGATTCCCAACCTTGGCAGGATGGCTTTGCCAATGGTGTAAGTGTTTCCAGGTTGAGATGACAAGTGTCCAGTTCTCTGAGAGACACCTCCTCACATGCTGTCCACTCCCCGTCTTCAGATGACACCTCCTCATGTGCTGTGGTTAGGAGCACTGGCAGGAACTCAGGGTCTGCGGCACCTGGGGGTGTGGCGGCCACGTGTCCACCGGGCCTCCGCAGGACTCCTCTCCAACCCTGGTGGCTCTGCATGGGGTGCTGCAGGCCTGCACGGCTGAGAAGCGCTCCTCTACCTGGCCCAGGCTTCGTGTCCATCCTGGATTCCGACCTGGCAGCTGGCCCTCGGCAGCATGTGGTTTCAATGCGGTTCTGTCAGACCAAGAAAATCACTGCCTTGCGGGACTTGCCTCATTTTTTTAGGATAACCTGTGGTTCAACTGTTTAAGAGGAAAAGTGATATGAGTTCTAGCTTGCAAGGTCTCTGCTACAGTGTGGATGGAGCCATAAATTATTCCTAATATTTTAACTATCGTGGGACATGGCATAAAAGCATATATCTTCCAAACAACTCATGGGCTCGGTCCCTGGCTTGGACTTCTTTGAAAGACGTCACTTTTGCCACTGGTTAGATAGTTCTGGAACCTGCAGCTCTTGTGTTTAGTGGGATATTAAATTCCAAGTTCACATCTAGCATGGGGCAGAACAGTTCTTCATAGTTGACGATGGAGACAGCAGCATCAAATTACAGGGTCTGGTCTACCGCCCACACAGTGAGTCTGCAGTCACCTATGAAATAAAGGCACCAGAGATCTGCCTCCGGCAGCCCGGGCGCCAGCCTGCCATCCCTCGTCCCAGGGGTCCCATGTTCCATCAGGAACCAGGTCTTCACTCCCATGACGAGTCTGAGCAGCAGCCCAGCCATCCCCTCTCCTGCAGCATAAGCCAGGAGGGGATCTGCTCTCAAAGATAGGAACATCTCCTTTGTGCTCTTAGTTCCACTATAAACCACTGTGTGCATAAGGTATGCACGTCTTAGACTAAAGAAATCAAAGTATTATGCACACCCTCAAAAATTACACCTTCCCGAACTTTTTAGAAAATGTTATTGGTGCATTGTAATCGTGCGTCATAATGAAGTTCAGAGTGAACATGCACACAGCGCTTGTTGATCTCCCTGGCTCCCACTCCACTCCCTGCCCTTCCCCACACACGATATTGAGACTGGCATTGATGATTTTGTATATGCACATAGCGTCAATTGAAGTGTTTCCTGCATCAATCTCCCTCCCTCCCCACACCCCTCCCTCACCCCACTGGAGTTTCTCCTCCTCTGTCTGGAGATCCTCTGTATCCCAATGTCTCCCTCGCTTCCGCATACGAGGGAAAACATATGACCGTTCATTTTTTGTAACTGGCTGATCTCATTTAGCCTACTATTCCCTAGTTCCATCCATTTTCCCACAAATGATGTAATTTCATTCTTCTTTATGGCTGAGTAGAATTCCATTGTGTGTATCTCTCATAATAATTTTTCACTCTTTAAAGAATGGGATAGAAAGGTTCAACATTCTCTCCTTGAATCTTTATTTACAGGTGATAAATGTATATCATGGCTGGGCGTGGTGGCGCACGCTTGTAATCCCAGTACTTTGGGAGGCGGAGACCGGAGGATCTGGGTTCGCGGCCAGCCTCAGCTCTCTCTTTCTCTCTCTCTCTCTCCTTGTCTCTCTCTTTCTCTCTACCTAGTTAGGCCCTCCGCAACTTCGTGAGACCTGGTTTCAAAATAAAGTATAAAAAAATAGGGCCGGGGGTGTAGCGCAGAAGTAGAACGCCCTTGGGTTCAATCCCTGGTACCGCAAAAAAAAAAAAAATGTATATCATGCTTTTACCCTTTATGCTTCTTGTGATTAAATTAAAAGTTAGGTGAATCCCTGTTGTTCAGTGGCCTCACTGAGATTTTACTCTGGACATTTTATTTCTAACTATTGGAATTTTAAATTCTCAAAACACAAGCAAAATAAATTTTTATTATGGTACAACTGCACATAACATACAATTTACAATTTGACCATTTTGACCAATTTGACCATTTCAGTAGTGTTTAGTACATTATCGATATTGTACAGCAGAATACTACTACTAAGACCACATTATCTAGTTCCAGGACATGTCCATCACCCTACAAGGAAACCCCATGCCCATTAAGTAACCACTCCCCACCCCATCCCTTTATCTCAATGCCCAGAAATACAAGTCCGCTGTCTCTATAGGTTTGCTTATTCTGGACATTTTATATAAATGTATCATATGAAATCTAGCTTGAGTCCGGCTTCCTTCACTTAACATAACAGTTTAAAAGCTCATCCATTCCCATGTATCAGATCTCCTTTGCTTTTTTGTGGCTCAGTAATATTCTACTGTATGGATAGACAGTGTTTTGTTTAGCCCTTCATCCATTGATGGGCAGATGGATTTTCCTATTTTTTGGCTATTATGAACAGTGCTACAGTGAATATCCACGTTTTTAAATAGCTGTCTTCAAGTCTTGGGGTTTATGCCTAGGAGGGGGGCTGGGGCACATGGAGAGTCAGTGTTTAAGTAATGGAGGAACTCAGACAGTTTGGGACATTGTCTAAACCATTTTACATTCCCATCAATGAGCATAAAGATTCCAGTTCTCCTGTCCTTCCTGATATTTATTTATCCTCTTTATAAATTGCTGTATCTATCCTGGGGTTATAGCACTTTGGTTCACAGTACTTTTCAAACTATGGTCAATTTATATCTCCTAGGGAAATCTACCTTAACCAAAAATTATATTAATATTCTAATTAGGTAAATGAATTGATTTAATTTTCTTCTAATGGAAGAATTTATTCTTTACTAGACCAAAGAAAAACTCTTTGATACAAATTTGATCAAAAGTTTTTAGAAACCTGCTATTGCCCGAAAGAGCCAGGACTTTGTAAATAAAGAATCCATCATTGCTTAGCAAGGCGTCGCTAACAAGTTTTAACAGAAATTTTTTATGAATTTTTGCTTAATATGAACGAGTTTGGTAAGCAACTGATTTCTGCCTGGTTGTTGATTTTTTTCTCTCGATTGCAAAGTAAAATAGATTCCAATAAGACAGCAGGGATTTACAGATCAATATGCATTAGTCATTGAAACTACCACCTGTGCTCACTCTCAAGCAGAAAAGAACGGCAATGTTTTATAATGGTTGTTTCTGATGATGGTTTTCTTTTAAACAGGATGCAAATCATTTCCTTCATTGCTAAAATCACTCAAAACGGGATTGAGCAATAACCGGAAGAGATGGCTTGGCTGAACATTTTACAGAGAACTTTGGAGTGCAACAACTAAAAGGATCAGTTAAAAGGAGATTTGAGAAGTTTCTAAAACAGGGTGTTAAATAGTGGTAGTCACAGACGACCATGAGCCCCATGGTCCCCAAGCCCTGGAAGGGCCCAGAACACGCCAGTCCTCCTGTGCCTCCTGGGGGACCCAGTTACCCTAGCCAGGGCGCCCCCAGCTACCTGTGGCAGTAGGCAGGAACTTTGGGACAGAAGTCAACAACTCAGTGTCCCACTCAGAAAGCAGAGAAGAAAGGTCCCACCAGGCATCTCTCTGTGGACAGACGGACACGCTGGCTCTGGGCCAGCAGGTGGGTACAGTCAAGGTAGAGGTCGAGTGCACTCTCTGAAGTCCCTCTTCTGAGGCCCCAGGCGGGCCTGGCACAGGGAACCCGCCTCATGGTATGGAGCGCATGGCCAAGGAAGGGCTGCTCCCCTCGTGGTGGCTGAGAAATGACAGGCGTGAGAGTGGTGGGCTTTCCTGGCACTGGCACTGCTGGAGGCAGACGCCGTGTTCCAAAGGTGCCATGTCTTACCCACTCGCGGTTTTGAAGGCCAGACTCGGGGCAGTGGAAGATCCTGCGCTTCCCTGCACTTCAGCACAAGTGACCTGCTCTCCCATTGCAGATGCAGTGCTGCGACCAGAGGCCCCAGAGACCGCAGGGCATGCTGTCCCTGGAGGGCATGCTGTCCCCAGGGAGGGAACGCTGTCCCCAGGAAGGGCATTCTGTCCCCAGGAAGGGCACTGTCCCCAGGCAGGCAATGCTCTTCCCAGGTCGGGTACCCTGTCTCCAGGGAGGGCACGCTGTCCCCAGGCAGGCAACGCTCTTCCCAGGTAGGGCGCCCTGTCTCCAGGGAGGGCATTCTGTCCCCAGGAAGGGCACGCTGTCCCCAGGCAGGCAATGCTCTTCCCAGGTAGGGTGCCCTGTCTCCAGGGAGGGCATTCTGTCCCCAGGAAGGGCACGCTGTCCCCAGGCAGGCAACGCTCTTCCCAGGCAGAGCACTCTGTCTCCAGGGAGGGTATACTGTCCCAGGGAAGACACGCTGTCCCCAGAGGGCATGCACTCCCCAGGCAGGGCACTCTGTCCCTGGAAGGGCACATTGTCCCCAGGCAGGCAACATTGTATCCAGGCAGGGCACACTATCCCAGGGAGGGTATGCTGTCCCCAAGAGGGCACCCTGTCCCCAGGCAGGATATGCAGTCTCAAGGCAGCACAGAGACAGGGACGGCACAGGTGTGGTCAAAAGTCAGAGGACACTCCAGAGACAGAGACAGAGATGGCGCAGGTGTGGTCAAAAATGGGAACACACACACACACACACACACACACACACTCATACATGCTCACCCATTCACACTCACATTCACACCCAAGCCAAACACAGCCACACATGCACACTCATACACTCACACAAGTTCACACAGTTCACATGCACACCAACTCACACTCACACCCACATCCATCACACTCACACACAAGTCAGTCACCTTTCACACGTGCTCACACTCACACCCACTCACACCCACATCCATCACACTCACACACAAGTCACTCACCTTTCACACGTGCTCACACTCACACCCACTCACACCCACATCCATTCACACTCACGCACAAGTCAGTCACCTTTCATACATGCTCACCCTCACACCCACTCATATGTACACCCACATCCATCACACTCACACACAAGTCAGTCACCTTTCACACGTGCTCACACTCACACCCACTCACACCCACATCCATTCACACTCACGCACAAGTCACTCACCCATTTACACATGCTCACATTCACACCCACGGACACTCACATTCACACCTGCAGTCACACACATCCACGTACACACGCTCACACAGTTCACATGCACAGTCGTGCATACAGGCATACCACATCCATTCACACTCACACACAAGTCACTCACCCATTCACACATGCTCACACTCACACTCACATGCACACCTGCACTCACACACATCCATGCACACACGCTCACACAGTTCACATGCACACTCATGCATACAGGCACACGGCCACACCTCTCCCACGGAGATGCGGGTCTCACTGAAGACTGTGTTGGCGTTCCAGCCCCTGGGTGACAGCAACTGAGGGACACTTGGTGCCAGGTGCCTCCCTGTGGGCTCAGGTGACCCAGAAGGAGCACCTGGGGACACTGTACATCGCTGTCATCTTCAAAGGAAAACAGCAGATGTTGGAGCCTCTGACCTGTTTCTGCGGTGTTAGAAACACAGGGCGTCACCAGATCCACCTCCTGGCTGAGAAGATGGGAGCCGGTGCAGAGCCCTGAGCCCCGCCCAGCGCAGATGGGCCAGCGTGGCACCGGGTGCCAGGCACACTGGCTCTGGGTCCTGGGGTGGGAGCGCCTGGCTCTGGGCCCCAGCAGACCTGGATGCAGCCCCATGGATGGTACACATCTCTCTGTAGTGTTGCCCAGGGCTCATGCAGGCAAAGACAAGGGCTCCACACCTCCTCCCGAGGACTGCTCATTCCGCGATCACCCCAGGCGCCTGCCCCGCAGGGCTTCCCCTGCCAAGTGTCATGCAGAGCACGGGCGCTGGGGCACCTGGGGACTCCCATGCTGGCCAAGGAGCCCTGGAAGCAGCCTACACCCACGTTCCGTCACGGGGACGGGTTCACTGCAGGGCTCTGGGTCCAGAAACCTCCAAGGAAGTCACTTTTGTCAGATATCTGTTACGATTTTGTTTCCAGAAATCTCAAAATAGTTCCAAGGTCTCCCGGCATGTGACTCTTTTTTTTTTTTTGTCTTTTTTATTCAATGCCAGAGGTTTTGTTGAAAAGAAAGCTCCACTGGTCTCAGATCAAAAGAAAAATATTAATGTGTTTGCTGAGTTCTGAAAACACAAGTTCCACAAATTTCTATGAAAATATGAGAAAAATCCATCGGGGCAAACCACTGTAATTTCAGTCAAGGCCAATGGTTAGATCATCATATGAAATGCATAAAACATCTTAATCCTATTTAATTAAATGTGGACTAAAACATTTTAATTGCTGTTTCCAGACCAGCACATCTAAAAGAGACAAGCCCACAGCCTGTCACCCGCCAAGTATGTGAAGTGCCCGCAAACCCCGAAGCCAGCAGCAGCTGCACGCTTGTCGGGGACAATGCGGGAGGAGGCCAGCTCAACACCAGGGCTGCTGGGGACAGGGGGACGGGGGCCACACCCATTGCTGAGGGAGGCCCGGCCAGGTGACATCTCCATCTCCCGCTCCCTCTTTCGCCTTCTGGACGGGAGCTCCAGCCGGGGTCTTGTTGCAATGTTCACGCTCTTAGAAGACAGAGGGAAGGAGCAGCACACATCACCCCGCGGCCCCAGGACTGGCGCCAGGGTCTCACCATGAAGTGTCACCCACCCTGCTCCCCTGTTCATGCAATGAACCACGGCAGGTGGCAGGTGCTAAACGCTGGACTTAGGGGGTCAGATGGGAACACCTGCTGGTGTAAAGAAGTCTATGGGAAGGAGCCTGCCCCCGTAACAAGCTCCTGTCCCCACCAAAACCAGGACCCAGGAGAGGGAAGACCCCTGCCACAGACAGGAAGCCCTTTCTCAAGGGGACCTAGCATGGTGGCACAGGTGTCGGTCACCTGCAAGATGAGGGCTGAATCAGAGCCTCTCAGAGCTCCAGCCCTGCGCCCCTATCCAGGGCACCAGAGGGGCACGAGGCTCACTGGTCCCCACGTGCATGATGCCTGGCCCACATCTCCTTAAACCACGCCTGATGCTCGCTCCCCGCCCAGCCACGGGCTGAATAAGCGGGGCTTTGAGATCCACAGCTGTCTGTACACTGCTTCTACCATAATCCTTTTGACTTAAATTTACTTCTGGAGGCAAACCTTCTGTTTGCCTACTTCTTCCTGTCACAGTTTTTAGGGGTCACAAGCTTACAGTACAATATTTTTTAGGGGTCACAAGTTTATGGTATGAAAATTCCAACTAAGGGAATTACCCAGAGAAGCCAGGCTGGGTGCAAATACAAGTAAACTGATAACAAACCTACCAAGAAGGACATCTATGTCCAACTCAGATGTACCATCCCTGTCAAAAAGGAGTCCAGCCGGGCGTGGTGGCGCACGCTTGTAATCCCAGTACTTTGGGAGGCGGAGACCGGAGGATCCGGGTTCACGGCCAGCCTCAGCTCTCTCGCTGTCTGTCTGTCTGTCTCTCTCTCTCTCTCTCTTTCTCTCTCTCTCTCTCTCTCTCTCTCTCTCTCTCTCTCTCTCCTCTTAGTGAGGCCCTCTGCAACTTTGTGAGACCCGGTTTCAAAATAAAGTATAAAAAATAGGGCCGGGGGCGTAGCGCGGAGGTAGAACTCCCCTGCGTTCAATCCCCGGTACCGCAAAAAAAAAAAAAAAAAAAAAAAAAAGGAGTCCAGCTTCGACCCTGCGGGCTATAGCAGAGATCTGAAGTCCAAGGCCCAGAGGCCACCTCAAAAAACCGCAGACAGGAGGCCCAGGGTCAGGCTTCCACCCCAGGCCCACGAAGGTCCTGGCTTTGTCAGAGGCGTCCTCAGACTGTCGCCCCAAGGCCCTGGCTTCCACTCAATCTGACAGCCTCCTCCTGGCCTTCCAGCAGGACACTCTGCTGGGGTTATCTAAGGGATCATGACAGGAGAAGGGACACCAGGCTTAGTGAGATGGTGTGGCTACAGCACCATCTTTTTTCACAGCTAAGACGTCCCAGGCAATTGCTTCTAGAAGTTTCTCCAAAGTGCACCCTCTGATATTTAAATAGATTCTTCCATTGTTCCTCTTTCCTCAGCAGGGAGAGCAGAGATGGTGAAAACGGAGGTATAAAACTACGTCTGAGCTGTTGTCACTTGCGTGTTGTCACTTAGACGCGGATGAGGAAGAGGGAGAGGACCTCCCACAGACTGCTGGCCTCACCCCAGGCCACACTGCTCCCACGGGGAAGCTCCCTAACCCAGGACAACTGTCCAGGACCACTGTCCTTCCCAGCAGGGGCAGGCACGAGAGCACAGAGAGGAGACTGGTGTATAGTTGGAAAAAGCAAAACGTGGAGCCGAGCCCACTGATCCTCCTGCCCGTGTGTCCTTGGGTGTGGAAAACACTCCTTAAAAGGATGCTCGATCCAAATAAGCAAGCAGACTGGTTCTTTGTCAAATGCAAGGTGAACAGTTCCCCGGCACTGGGCAGCGTGGGGCTGGCGTTCTAGGCGCTGGGCTCCCGTGTTGATGGCCCACAATGTTGCTGCCACCAGGCACTGGGCGATCAAGCCACCTTACCACGCCCACCCAGGACAGCGCCTGGCCCTGTGCCATGGGAGCTGCCTGCCACCCTGGGGTCCAGCACCCCACCTCAGGAAGTCCTGGGGACAGCTGGGGGGTGTGAGTACCTGGGATCGACTGGGAAGAGGCCAGTTAGTCCCCAGCCCCTCGGGAGGCATCATGACAGGCAGATTCTCAAGGGCCCCTGAATTCCAGGCAGCAGCACTGCTGGAGACTGTAGCCAGAATCACAGGAGAGAAAAGGCCTCCTGAGGACTTGCTGACGAGGACAGCACAACGCCCTCTCACAGGACCCTTCAAGGGTGTGCTCCGAAAGAGGACAGTGTACTTACTAGATCTACCAGTGCTGAGAAACCCAGTCAGAACCCGTGGGAACAACTCACAGAGAACCAACCTTGAGAATCACAGAGCGCTGAGCTGCCTGCCGGGCATCAACTGCCCCAGCGAACACGCCAGGAATGTGTGCATACTGGTGGGTGCTCGTGCTAGTGTGTGAGTGCATGCACCTGCGTGTGCATGTGCGTGTAAGTGCATGCTCCTGTGCGTGTTTGTGCATGTGTGCGCACCCCAGTAAATTAATGTGAGATTTTTTTACTCAAGCTTTCACCAAGGAAATTAAAACTAGAATAACATATTAAATCCTAAATACCCACTGAGAAAAACATTATAAGAACAAAATAATGATACAGGATATGTTACTTCCAGTAAATGAAATTCAACAAATTATTTTCTGCTTATTTCTATGGATAGGAGTTAATATTTAGGAAGAAAAACAATTCACAATTTGTGAAAAGTCATGTATTGTCATGACATGTTCCACTTCCCTCGCCCTCACAAGGAGAGCCGGAGCAAGGACTGCAGCTTCTAAATTCCAAATGCCCATCTATTTTTATTGTAGATAGTATATACAAGTAAATAATTTGCTAGAATAATTTCAAATGCTGTCAATTTGAATTACACTCATCTTTATTTTTATAGAAATCTTCTACAGAAAGCATTTCATATCTGTAGTCCAACATTGTGAAGCTATTTTCCCCATAAAAAATTAATTTTTTTTTGCGGTACCGGGGATTGAACGCAGGGGCGTTCTACCTCCACGCTACACCCCCAGCCCTATTTTTTTATACTTTATTTTGAAACCGGGTCTCACGAAGTTTCGGAGGGCCTCACTAGGTAGAGAGAGAGACAGAGAGAGAGAGAGAGAGAGAGAGAGAGAGAGAGAGAGAAAGACAGGGGGAGAGAGAGAGAGAGAGCTGAGGCTGGCCGCGAACCCAGATCCTCCGGTCTCCGCCTCCCAAAGTACTGGGATTACAAGCGTGCACCACCACGCCCAGCAAAAAATTAATTTTTGAAGACTGTTGTGAAGGAACGATGGTAGTTTCTTTCCTTTGACACATTGTCCAAGGCGCTATTATTTTCTTTGGGGGTTAAAGTTTGATGAAAATTTCCTCTACCCGGATCCATTTCTCTGTGCTTAGGTCTTCTCTAGTACCTATTGGGGTCTCTGTCTTCAGCCCCCAGCTCTTTCTAAAGGGGGCAGAGCTACCTCAGCCCAGAAGGTGGCTCTCAGAAGGAGTTACCTGGCTCCAACAGGTACAGCCCCCTAATCCCAGCTCCCTGAGGCCTAGGCTTGGCCACGCATTTTGTGGCTCTGCCCACCTGTACGAGATGCTCATCTTGACATCTTCAAACTTGGTGTTTGGGGGTTTGGAATGGTTCTACCACTGTGTGCATTTATTTAAAGTATGGATAAAATACGCGTTCGCTGTGCTGTCTTCCCTGCCAATCCAAGAGCATACTGAGGTCGGTGAATGAACCGAAATTACATTTCCATCTGAAAATGGCTGTCCCCTTCCCTCCCTCTGGAAGCCAGCGTGGGTTTACACACCCAGACTGGATGATCGCATCAGTAACCTGACAAAAACAGTAAGGCGCACAGGTGTGGTCATTGTGGCCAGCATATGCCCAGGTTCTGCCCACCCCTTCCTACGGCTGCCATTTCCCACAGGTGAGTACAGACTCCAGCATCCCACGCTCCAGCCCTTCAGAAGCTGGCCCCACCTGTGGCTTCTTGCAAGACCTCCACCGTGTCCAGCCTGAGACTTTTGTGACTGTCTCAGCACAGGAGGAAGATCACACCATCATGTGACAACATCTTAGTCACAGCATCTCACCACCCAGTCTAACTCTGCAGTACCACCTCTCCACACCTCCAGGTGTAGAATGGTCTTCCCAGAATTCTTCCTGGAGGGTCTACCCTCCTAACCACATGTCTCAAGCCTGGCCTTTCTGTAGCCTTGACGTGCTCCATGCCCCCCAAACTGACTTTGAACAAACTACGCTGGCAGGAAAAGCCATTGATAACGTGCAGCCGTGGGTCACAGGCAGAGCCTCAAGCATGTGCTAAGAGGACATCTGGGCTCCAGATCTGGCCTCTGTGGATAAGACATTGCAGCGCGTGCACAGGGAAGGGTGTGTCACTGTGCAAAGGCCAGGCTCGGAGGCCACATTAGTGTCCCTGTGCTGAGGAGCCATGATTCTGAGAAGGTGGATATCTCCTGACCGTGTCGGTAGAGAATGTCTCAGGACCTGGCAAAATTCCGTCTTGTCATCTAAAGAGTAGCCCAAATCTGTTTACCGAGTATATGGCATTATGGAAGGAGGAGAAAACTACTCCAAACCTGGCTAATTAGGAGCCTGAGACAGTGTGGTAGTGGTTAGTGTGGCTGTAGTTGTGTTTAGCTGAGAGGGCTGCTGGGACTAATAGCCCATCAACCAGCACACCCCGGAGAGGCGGTTTCAGCCTGTGTGGTCCTGCTTCCCAGAGAATGAGGAAAAGAAGGGCAATCTCTTGGTGAAGCGATTCCATTTGTGTCTGAAACACCAGGGTCTTTTGCTGAGTCAACCCCTTCATTAACGCGGGAAGCGGTTCAATGTTTTGCTGTAAGCATGAGTGTAAACTCAAAGTGTGATTCCTAAATCAGGGAAATTGAAAGTTACGAGGGTAAAACCAGCACCAAAAATGTGCCGCGCACTGTATACGTGCTACTGGCATTTACTAAAGAGAGAAACGAGGAAGAGCTGCAATAAACAATCATATGATAAATTTGCATGAGAACAATTTCACAGGACTTTGGGGAAAACTGTGAAACATGGGTGAATTTGTTTCAGGACACATGAACCACTTAAGAAACAGGAGCGTTAAACAGCTCTTTTAAATGACTCTGCTTTGAAATTCACAGAAATTACTCTCCACCCTTACATGCTGTAGAAAAAAATACAAATATAAAACTCTTGAGTCTTTAAATATCAAAATGTATCAAATATGAAAATAAACTACAGGTGCATGCATTGCAACGCCTGCCCGGGATGCCTTTGCAGGAGCATCCAGCCCAGCCTGGCGGCGATCCTGGTCCTTACCCTTGCAGTTCCCGCGGTAAGCGATCTCCAGCTGAGGGTCCTTGCACTTGGCCCGTTGAAATTCACAGCGGGACAGGAAGGTCCTCCCGTCTGAGGCGCAGAGGGGTTTCTGAGGAGAGCCTGCACAGTCCAAGCTGCAATCTCTGTCTTTATCTTGATCGACTCTCAAAAACTTGGGAGAGAAAAAAAAAGAAACAAGAAAGATTTAAAGAAGTGTTCCATTGAGCAGCCCGAAGAAGGCCACCTACGGCCACCAAATGTGCAAGGAAGGGAACCAGCACAAGGAACACTGCTATTTGGTGTGCACCACAGGCAGAAACACCAGGCCAACGTCTTTGAGTGTTCCGAGCCGGCATCCATATCAGAAGCCTTGCTGATTTGCTAAGTCCCCGAGTCCACATCTCCTGTGGGGTAGAGGGACCGGCGCACACCCGTGTCTCTGGGACGATATGCTCCACCCGATGCATCTGAGCAGCAATGCTTTTCCTTTGAGCTGTGATCCCTTTGCTACTTTACTTCAATCCTGACCGTGCTGTCCCATTCTTCTGGAACTTAAAAGTATCAGGAATTATGCACAGCTTAGAATTGGAAAGTCACCTTCCTCCTCCTTCAAACGCTACCACACAGTTTCACCTACATTCCCAGGATCCCGTGTGTGTCCTTGTATGGCTCTGATTATTGGTTTTGAAGAAATGCTTATTGAATAAATGGGTGATCCCCTGCCCCCAAGAGAGCTGTGTTCCTGTGACAATGCTGGACCCGCACTGAGGCTGGGGGCACAAGGAGCACTGCTCACAAGGTAGTGCTCAGGAGACTGCGGAGCGTCTGGAGATGGCCTGGAGACGGTTTCCAGGACCCAGTTCCCATGGCCAGCCCCAGATGTCTCATTTTCTGATCTTTCCTTCTCTCCTTTTACATCCTGATACACAGGGAAGTCTCAGGTGCAGACCCTGCCGGCCCTGCCTTTCTCCTTGGGTGCCCTGCCTAAGGCTCACCTTCCCTCCCCTCTCTATTTCTCTACGCCCCACTGCACAGAGCTCTGCAGGGGATGGACTGGAGAGCCCGCCATCACTGGGGGACACAATGCCCATGGGCAAGCCCCTCACCTGGATCCGTGCTGGGTGCTCAGAGGGGGCGTCCAGGGAAGGGCAGCTGTAGTGCTACGGTAGTGACACATACACGTGCTCCTCGGGGACCTCTGGAAGCCATGTGGCAGGGGATAATTACCAGATTTGGGGTGGAGGCTTGACCCAAGGGACGGACGAGCCAAGGGACAGTGCCAGACCTTTGTTTCAGGGAGCGCTCCCAGACAAAGGAAAGAGTTGTTCTTCAAACTGTTGCTTCAAACAGCATGCTCCACTGGTTCCTCAGCTAAGTTCACCTGCCCATGCGAGCCCTGTGTACTTCAGCGAGGCCCGTGGGGCTGCATTGCCTTCCCGGGCTCTGCAAAGCCTGTGCTCGGACTGTAAAGCATGCAGAGTGAGTCCGGGAACAGGTTCAACCAAATGCTGCCACTGAGGGATCTCAATGCCCATTTTCACTTCGCCCAAAATGCGTTTGAATTTTCTAGCCAGAAGGTGCCCAGGAGGCAGGAGGTGAGAGGCAGGCAGCTGCTCAGGGGCCTGGGCCCTGCCGGGCGCTGCACCTAGCACGCTCACTTCACGGACGTGCTGCGTCAGTCCTGCGAAGGCAGCTTTCCTGGCAGCCTGGTGAGCTCCTTCTCCTGACTTGTGGCTGGCCCAGTGCAGTATAGCTTTGCACCAGAGACAGCAGGCGAGGGAGGAGGAGGACGTGCAGCCTGCTCACAGTGCCTGCTGGGGACCAGAAGCCTGCCCTGCAAGCAGCTCTCTTCTGTTTTAGATGAAAAGAAGGAAAACCTAAGTCCTGTTAGTGTTCGTGTTTGAGGGGTGGTCTGTCTGCATTTCCTGAAGCCCTGGGTGAGGAAATGCCGAAGGCTTAGATAACACATTATAATTACCATGTTCACCAACTGGAGAGAGACTACCTCTTACCTCTGCATTTTTATAAAAAAAAAACTAGCATTCAAGCATTTGGAAGTTGGCCATAATGCTAGATACTTTGGTGGTGTAAAACTAACAATGGAAGTATTCTTCCACAGAAATAGGAGAACACACACGGTGTGCACCTTCCTCCCCCACCCCATCTTTAATAGCAATTAAATTCCAGGATGGACAGGGCACGGAAGACAATGAGCTTTAAAACCAAGTTGTAGTAGAGAAAAACACATATTCCTTCTTGTTTGGGATTTACTATTCCTTAAAAGAACTTCACTGAGAGTCTTCACACTGATTCCAGATGGAGCCCACTTTGCCCAGTTTAGAATGAAATCAACTGGACCTTGAGCAACGTTGATTCCAAATCCCCACTGTGAGTTGCGGAGGGCTCCAGTTCTTGCTCGCTGGGCAGTGCTGTTCACACAGTGCAGGAGGAGCAGGCGGGAGAGAGGCACAGAGCGCGCTGGGACGCGTCCTGTGGGCATCAACACCCAGGCCTTGGAGGAATGAGGGTCAAACCCAAGATCAGGCATCGCCCATGTCTTTCCTAAGAAATGCCCAGGCTTAAGCCAGAAGAAAAAGTTTACCACAGAGTAAAACCAGATAAGAAGCAGGTTGAAACACTCTGAACCATAGCACAGGCGAAATCTCCAGTCACATGGACTAAAGACTCGTTAGAGGGATCATGCCATACAATAACATAAGGGTAGCTTGGAGAAAATTTCACTTTGAAACACAAAACAAGGTAAATCTGGGGTTTTTTTTTTTTGCTTTTGTTTTTGTTTTGTTTTGTGGGGTTTTTTTTGGGGGGGTTGTTTGTTGGTAGCTGCAAGGTTTTCAAAAGCAGGCACCCATGAATAACCAGACCATGAGGAAAGGAGACGTCCTCCTGTGCGCTGCTAGTTCTAGAGGGAAGGTACACGCCTGAGGAAAGAGACAGGTGTCAGACACACGTGTCGCCTGTGTCGCAGCCCCACCTGGCGGATTTGAGAGCATGGGAGGCTGTGAAGGTAACAGGGAGGAGGAGGAGCTCGCACCAACCTTCCTTAAAGACGCTCCCACTTTAAACCCAGATTTTCTCAGGTTCCAGGAAAAAGTTCCCCACTTCCTTAGTGAAAGGGAGTGTGTAAATCTACAACCGTTTTTAGCACCTGCAATCCCAAGCTTAAATGCTACGGTGAGACACAGCTGGCCACAGGTGTTTCCCTAGAGAGGCTGCCCAGGTCTCATCCACGCGCCCGTTCACTCCTTCACTTGGTGGGAGAAATGAAAGCTCTCTGTGGCTAAAAACACTGACTTCCGTGTTCACAGCCTCTGCCTCCTCGTCCCCCCTTAATTAAGAAGAAACCTCATCTTTCTAAGTCAGGGCAGCTAAGCTCCAGCTGGACGTGGCTTCTTCAGTGACCATGAACAGACACGGTCCACAGAAGTCATTCACTGGACTCCAGGATGAAGGTCCTGCCCGAGTGTCAAGTCCACAAGTAACAGCCGTGGGACTGGTTGTGGACATATGCATTTCCTAAAAGACATCTCAGAAAACCGGGGGAGAGAGCATGAGGAGTGACAGGAGCCAGAGTTCCAGGAGGAAATTGATAAAGGCCACCAGGGAAAATCAAGGCAAGGAATTCAGGAGGAAGCGAGGATATGAGGAGGCCTGACACCTGGTCACAGGTGAGTGGCCTACAGCTCAGTGAACTGGGACCATTCGGGGAACTGGGACGCTCAGGTGGGCACACAGAAATAGCGGCAGAAGGGAGAGTGATGGGAGGCCTCCTTCCTCCAGGGAGGAGTCCAGGGCTCACCTGCCCCGCACACTGCTCATGCTCACAGGAACTTCAGCTCCGCCCTGGGGGCACAAGTGACCCTCCTGTTCATGATCATTTCCAAAGAAAAAATCAGGAGCAGAAAAGAAACAGGGAGCTAAACTAGGAAGACAAGAAGACAGCAAAGGGCTCAACCCTGCCCCGGGGTCAGCCGGGCGGTGGCACCAGCGGCGAGACGGGTCCACACATCTGGAGATGGGGGACAGGGTGAGGCAGGGGCAGGCAGGCAACCCTCGGGGACCAAACATGGGGAGAAATCCCACCGTGCAAAGCAGGCCTCCAAGATACAGCTGTAGTGGGAGAAGCCGCCACCGCCCTCAGGTACGGGGCGGGAATGAGACAGGTCACGGAGGACGTGGCGGGCTTCTCTTTTTTACCATGCTGCCTCTGCTGTTTGTTTCAGAGACCATAAAACATTTTACAGGTGCTTTTCACAGGCATGGGCTGGCTTTTGGTGCCCTGACCAATGTTTCCTAGACTCTTTCAGTTCGTTCTTCCTCCTCCTGTCCTATAAAGCGAGCCATAGGTTCCTGACCCCTACAGCTGCACTCAGGCGTGGGTCTGGCTGGCCTTCTTGCTCTGCAATTCTTTCCTCTTTCCCCAAACATTTCTTTTTTTTATTTATTTCCCTTCTCTGTCACCACATCAATATTAATTTCAGTGATGACAATGAATATCTTTGCTTCTTGTTAGTTCTTCTGGGAGATAATTCAAGAAAATTCTTGTGTTATAATTATTCCAGATTTATGTTTATTTGAGATTTAGTAGTAGGAAGTTTGCTATTCTAAATTCTTCCTAATAAGATACCATGTGGGCGATGTTACCTGAATCCAAGAATTAACTTTGGCAACAACTACAAAAGGCCTTACTCAACATTCGGTCCTCATCCTTACACGTCAGAGGAGATGTGTCTGCCGCATGTAGACTTGACAAACACTCTACGCAGTAATGACAGGGAGCCAGGCCTCCCCTCACAGGCAAGAGCTGCTCTGATCCGAGGTCGCCTCAGACTTCAGATCACTGGAAGAGTGGGAACAGGTTCATAGGGCAGTGGGCAGTGTCTTCAGTAGTTTAGCTACAGAGGAATCAGTTCTTTATCCAAGACCCCAGTACGACTGGAGGAACTTGCCAGACAAATACTGACGATTCGCATTTTCCTGGCTGCAGCTTTGGGAAGGCACACGGGTCCGGGGCGTCAGGAGCGCTTAGTAACACTCAAGTGATCATGCTGCGGAACCTCGGGAGGGGAGCAGGGCGAGACGGCGTGGCTCATCACCGGGCTCTGAGTGCTCAAGCCCTGTCTGCCCGTCGGCGGTGCTCAGTAAATGTTCTGCCTGAAGAGCTATGCTAATGTCACTATGTCAGGTTACTGTGGAGTCGCCAGGGCGAATGTCAGGGGCTAGAGAGCATGGTGCAGAAAACTGACATAGGAATCAGGCTCTGATGGAGAGTCCAGCCTCAGCAAGACGGGGCAGTGGGTACCCAAGGGGAAGTGGTAGGGTCCCCATAGGGACATTGTCCTTGCCATGAACGAGCCAACATGAGGACGAGGAATATCAAAGAGAAAGCAGGGTTAGCCTCGAGGACTTGCTCTTTCTCCCGCTTCCCATCTCCTCTCCCGTCTTCTTCCTCTTACTCAGCCATCTTGGGATTTCATCTGTTAGACTGACCCCTCACAGCCTGAGCATCTCCATGCAGCTAAGGCATGCTTGTGCTAGAAACTTCCTGCATGATTATCTCCTTCAGCCTAAGAATTTCTGTACTATGTACTCTTAGCCCAGTTTACCCAGGAGGAAACCGAGCAGAGCGACTGACTTACTAACTCACGACTGTGGCTGTACGTGGCTGTAAGTGCAGGGGTCAGACTCCGGGGCTCAGCCTGCTACACAGAGCGAATGCTCCCCATGAACAAATGGACCGCACAGCTTCTCAAAGGATGCAAACGGGAAATTATATGATGACTAGACATAAGTTAATAAAATATGATTCACATCAAAATATAAATAAGGGGAACAGGTAAGCCTGTTTTGTTTACCTGTAAAGGGAAATTACACTATAGGTGGTAACACGCATGTGGAATTCTCTACAGGAACTGTGTTGGAGAAACCAGCCTGACTTCTAACCGCCTTGTACATTTCATGCATGGTCCACGGGGCTCCAGGCTGAGAGCACATGGAAAGATCATGAACTTCCACCTTTAGTGGCACAGACATCAAACACTTGACCTGCAGAGGGAGCCCCAATGACAAGGGGAAAGAGGCAAAATCAGAAGTGCTTAAAAATAAAAAATCAACTCTGAAAATAAGCGTGAGCTGGGCTCTGTTTCTGGAGCACCCGCCCTGCACACAGCACCACAGTGGTCCTTGGGGCGCAGGCTCCTGCCCTCCGCCCGAGTCTCTGGTTCCGTAGACCTGGTGGAACCTGGAAAGCTTCTCACGAGAAAAAGGTGATATGACCCCTGGGGCCTGGGCCATAGGAATGGAGCACTCAAAGGTGCATATGACCACGCTGCTGCCACAGGTCTAGAACACAGGGAGGAGAAGGGAAAACACTGCTTGACCCCACAGCGGCAGCCCGCAGCCCCAGTGACCCAATCTGTTCTACTTAAGCAACAGCTCTATACTTTTACAATGTATAATTCGTCCATCCCCTAATGGCCTCCGTACTTTCTGGAACAGCTTAACCAACCAAGGGACAGCCACCCTTTTCCCCGTTGCCCTTACTTTCCTGGACCATCACATGTGATCCGGACAAAATGACAGTTCAAGGGCGTTCAGCCGAGTTTCTCTCTTATGGCTCCTGCTCATTTCAAAGCATTTAGGGCAAATTACACTAAAATACATGTTAGAGAATATTAGAGTAACCTGGAATGGGGGGTGGAGCTGAACGCTGAGATGCAGGGTCTGTCTCTTTGCCAAGCCTCAGTGGAGACTGCGTTACATGGTGAAGTCATTTCCACCAAGAGCTATAACTACAGGATTGAAAACCAGAAACAGACAGATACTGGCTGGAAACCAAGTCTGAGCTCAGTAAGACCCCCTTCTCCCCCAAACAGGTTGAGAGACAGCCCCGGGAGAGGAAGGGGTGGTGGTTGTGGAGACTCGTGTGGGCACATCCTGAGAAGCTCGGGGGTCTCTGGTCCCTGAACAAAGGCCGGGCCCTGTCCATCCGTGTGTTCATTTAAATCAGGAGGCCCTGACATGCTTCCAGTCATCACCTCCAGCTCCATCCTCCCCAGCCGCCTCACTCCACCTGCGCTCACCGGCCTCGCCTTGTGAGCCAGCTTTCTGTTGCTGCCATGATTACCTGAGAAAAACAACTTAAAGGAGGAAGGATTTAGTTTGGAGCATGGTTTCAGGGGACTCCATTCATGGTTGGCCAGTTCCAAGGGAGAAACAACATGGCAGAAGGATGCAGTAGAGGAAAGCTGCTCCGCTCATGGCAGCCGGAAGCAGAGGGGCGTAGAGGGACCAGGGACAAGATACAGTGCCCAAAGGCAGGCCCCAGGTGGCCCATTTCATCCAGCCACGCCCCATCACCTATAGTTTCTGCCACTTCCCAGTAGTTCATTCAGCTGTCATTGGATTAATCTAGGGCTGGGGTCAGAGCCTTCAGGAGCCAGTCACTTCCCCAGACCTCTGCTTCTGGACACTGCTGCACTGGAACCAGGCCTCCAACACATGGGCCTTTGGGGGACACGCCAGGTCCAAGCCAGAACACCGCCCTTCCTGGGGCGAAGCAAGCTCCCACATATTTCTTAAAGTAACTAAGCGTGTTCAACTGCTAACAAGGGTTTGACTTCACATCCCAACAGCCTCAAGGTTGGGGGTCTCTGCAGTCATTCACGGGAGCTTTTCCTGGCAAGACTGTGTGCAAAGTGGCTCCTAACAAGGATTCGCCTAAGAGCAAGTGTAAGAACAGAATGCCCCCAGGCAGTTCCTGCACCCAGGACAGACCAGCATCGTGGAGGGAGATGCCCAGTGACTGGGGCAGGGTCCCTGGAGAAAGACACGGGCTCCAGGAAGGGCCCCCTCCCCCACCAGATTCACTCCAGCACTGCCTCCACCATGGGGGACAAGAGGAGAGGATCTGGAAGAGGAAGTTTGAGTCCTTTCTCTGGGATAAAAAGGCCTGCAAGCCAGGTGGGGTGGTGCACACCTGCAATTCCAGTACTTGGGAGGCTGAGACAGGAGGATCACAGGTTCAAGGCCTGCCTCAGCAACTTGGCGAGGCCCTCTGCAACTTAGTGAGACCCTGTTTCAAAATAAAAATATAAAATAGGGCTGGGGTATAGCTTAGAGGTAGAATGTTCCTGGTTTCAATCCTCAGTACCACAAAAAATGGGGTCCCCAAGCCAGGGCATGGTGGCACATGCCTGTAATCCCAGTACTGGAGAGGCTGAGACAGGAGGATCACAAGTTTGAGACCAGTCTCAGCAACTTAGCAAGACTCACAGCAACGTGTTTCAAAACAAAAAATAAAAAAGGGCCGGGAGTATAGCTCAGTGGTAGAATACCTCCATATTCAATCCTCAGTACCCAAAATAAATAAATAAAAAGTGCACAAATCTTTGTCTCACAGGCCCTGGGACAAGTATGAAGGCTGTCTCTCAGGAAGGAGTACTGTCGGGGCTGAGGCCCATGGTCAGTCACAGCAATTGGGAGAAGCTCACGGGGCCACCGAGGGTCAATGCCATTTCCGGTGGTGGCCCAGCTGGTCTGTGAGGTCAGGAGAACCAGACCAGGAGCTTTGGACCAGGCTCGTCCATCCCTTCCCCTCTGCCAGGGTCCTTCCAGGACGGGCAGGACTGGGCTTCTTCCCCAGCACAGGGCTCCAAGGCTTCAGCATTCAGCTCACCGGCATGGGAGGGGATGTGGACAGGGCACCTGTGGGTGGGTGGGGGCCTGCCATGACCCCCAGAGTACCCTCCTCTGCTTCCCAGCCCTCCCTTGGGGTCTTCCCTGGAGGAGATGGGCGCTGGGCCTATCGGGCAGATCACAAGAAGAAAAGGCCCCTTCTCCTCTCACCTGGGTTCACATATAGAAAGAGATTCTTGGCATTTTTTGAGAGTCTGTGTTTATGTCGTGCACCATGCGATAACCAAAGCATGGAATCCTTCCAAGAGAATACTCTCCCCAGGGCTCAGAAACGGAGCAGCCGAGACTCTGTGCGGCCACCCCTCCCCAGCCCTATCACCACCACAGAAATGCACAGGCAGAATCTCAGAGAGAGATAGGTGGAGGCGCTGGGGCCTGCAGGCCGGCACTAGCCAGGGCTTCTGCAGTCCTTCACTGACACCTCCCAGGCAGCCCTCGCTCCTCTCCCAGGTGCTACGGGCAGAAGCATCTCTGCCAGGGTTCATGGTTCCCTGGCTAGAACTCCAGGGCTGGGGTCATGATGCCCTGTCTACAGTTCAACTAAGACATTCGCAACACCTGCATATCTATCTCTGGACCTGCACAGTCTAATACAGAAACCATTAGCCGAAGGTAGCTACTCACACTTAATTAATGTGAAATAACTTTTCACTTCTGTTTCTGGCTTGCACTCCCTGCGAGTTAAGTCCTCAACGGCCGCCTGTGGCAGCGACGACTCTTCTGGACTGTATGGGTTACAAAACCTTCCAGCATCAGAAACTGTTCTTTTGGAGAGGGTAATCTAGAAACAAGAGCTAAGTGGTAGTTATTTCCCTAAACTACCTCCCTAAGCCCCAATTTTTTCCCCATAAAGTGCCAAAGAGAAGAGTAGTTGCAAGGAGACCCGTGAAAATCAACTCCAGGCGGCACAACTAATTAAACAAATCCAAAATGCTGAGGAAAGAATCATTTTTATAAATTAGCTTGAAATTCACACTTTTAATTATAGAGTTATTAAAAGTAATTACAGGAAGAAGAGAAAGTGGAGATTTTCATGACAGGAACAGAGAGGAGTTCCAGGGACTTCAGAAGCATTTTAGAAGCGATGGTGGAGTGAGAGGAGATGGGGAAGGGCCAGCTCCTCCAGCTCCTGCCGGGTCGGGGCCACACTCACTGCCCTGAGCTGGCCCCAGGGAGGCCAGGGAACAGGCCGAGGGAGGTGACACCCTCAGCAGGCGGAGCATGCATCAGGGGCAGCGCTGTGTCATTTGTGTCATCCATGCTGTCCCAGGACCCAGCTGGCTTCCGGGAACCAGCTGTTGCACAGGCCACTCCTCAGTCACAGCTGTGCCAGGACTGTCGCCCCGGAGCAGGTGTGCACTCCCTTCTCTACATCGGTGCTCAGCGCACCCCGCGTCCATCATCTACTCCTTCTGAGCAGTTAAATGTCACACAGAGATCTGGTGAAAAGCTCGGAATTTCAGGGGATGCCAGGGCTCAGGGAGCACCCAGCTGTGGGCTTAGGATCACCCTGCGAGGGCATCAGCAAGTGCGGGAGGTGGCGACTTGCCCGCGTGGGTTCCCACAGAAATCCAATATGCAGCCTCCGGCAGGGCTGGGCAGCCTGGGGTCGTGAGGGGTTCACCCCTGACACCTGGGTCCCTTGTTTTAGAGGTCAACTAGGGAAAAAGAGGCCCACAGGGGCAGAGTTCACATGACCTGCTTAGCATTGTGCAGTGAGAAGATTCTGCCTTTCTTAGCTCTGTACGCCCAGGCCCGCTCTACCAAGCATGGCTCCCACCCAGGAAGGCCAGAGAAGGGCACCGCTGGACCCCGGCACTCCATGGTCCCCAGTGGTGAGGGGGCAGCTGCACACCTGGGTGTGCAAGTGTGTGGAACGTGGCCAGAGAGAAGGGCAGAGGCGCTACACTCCTGCCCACAAGAGCACTGGCCGGATAGCACTGGGAGCCAGGAGCCAGGAGCCAGAAGCAGTCCAGATTCCGGCTCTCCCCCATTCCTGGAGAACTGGGGGCCCAGAGGACATCAGTGCCCTGCCCTCGTGCAGCTACTTGGAGCGGGTTGGGACCCTGGCTGGGCTCATCCCTTCTTTTGGGAAAGAATGTCAAAACATCAGCATAAAGAAAACCACTTCTCTATTTATGTCTGCTCCAAGTCCTAGGGTTCCCCGCCCCAGGAAATCAGTCAGATTCCAAGAGGGTAAGTCAAGAAGACATCGCCTTCAGAGACGGGGGAGCGAGTTCCCCATGTGTCTATAAAGCTTTGCCCATCTTCTGACCCCGATCGTCCATGGAAGGAAACAATTTCAGTGGACCTCGATGGGCTCTTCACCCTAGCAAAGTGTCAATTAAAGGCCATAAAAGATGCATTCTAGGCATTAAACTTAGAAAACGGGGAGAAGGGAGGAGAGAGGAGATCTGCTTTTATGTGTTTGCTACCTGGTTAGCCTCTTCTACAGGTGTGTCACACGCCTGCTCCCACCTGCCCAGCCCCTGTGGTACTCTGCCACTTCCTGATGAGTGCATTTACTTCGAACGCTTAAGAGGAAACACTACCCTTAGCATCTGTTATAACTATTTAACAACCTTGCCAAGATGTAGACCCATACGCCTGGAAGCAGGTCAAACCAAGAAAACAATGAGGTTTACAGTGGAAACAGAGACCCGGCATTGCTTTACAATGGTTCCAATGGCTTGGGATGGTTCCACGCTCAGAATATCTTAAAGTTTCTGAATTTGTGGCGGGGACAATGCAGGGCTTACAAAAATGGGTCCGTGCGTAGAACAGAGTATTGTGTTTTGCAGGGCGACTTCTCGGAAGTGCTTGTCAAAAGATGCTGGATGGCAAGAGCCAATTAACATAGCAACAACCATCAAGACAGTAAGAAAGTAGACAGGTCTAGTTGGAGACGCAGCTCAGTGGTAGAGTGCCTGCCTGGCACACACAAAGTCTTAGGTTCGATCCCCAGCACTGGGGAAAAAAAATAGATGGGTCTGATATTTGATGAAATACTCGGGTGAAATAGATTTCCTTAGTCATCATTTAAATGGGGAAACTTGGATTTATACACTTTTTGAAAAATAAAATTATATCCACATTGTCAACTTGTTTGTCCAAAGCTAAGTTTAACTCTGACTTACGACCTAACATTTTGACAGTGTTAATATACCAAATTAATACAATTCTAATTGCAATGCTGTTGTGGAGCCAAATCTCCCCCCGGGTGTCCGTCCTAACGCTGCTGTGGTCTTTCTCTTGTTGTCATCGTTTTCTGGACTGGAAGCTTTCCTTTGGCTCTGGAAACCTGCCTCTCAGCTCCCATCATCTACAAAGCAACTGTGTTCATGAGGGCCCACGCCACCCAATACCTCCCACCACACCTGATGGGCGTGGAGTACCAGGAGTTCTGTATCAACACCAATCCAAATCCGGGTTCGGGCCAGCTGTCCAGCAAGGTCACCTGTGAGTGCATCTGAACACTCCAGGCCTGGTCTTCACGCCAGCCTGGGAAATCCTCCTCTGCAGCCACCTGCACGGTTCTGAAGGGCTCGGAAAAGCCAATCTTACTGTGTCTCTGGTGGAGCCGAAACCCAAACACTTCTTTCACAAATCTCATTCATTCCTGACAGAGCTGGGGCTCAAGGAGATCAAACCCTCCCCCTGTGCAGGTGGTAAACTGAGGCCTAGAAATGCCCCACCCCGCCCCCATGGAAAACACACTTCATGGTGACCGGAGGGAGTTGTCGAAACATGTGTGCCTCTGGCACTGAATACATTTTGTGCACAAGTCAGTGCTGTCCCTCAGACTGTCTACCCCATGGGTCACTGTCACCTCATGTCCAAAAGAAATGTCTATGTAAACTGGGTGTGGTGGTGCGTGCCTGTAATTCCAGTACCTGGGAGGCTGAGACAGGGGAACACAGGATTTAGGCCAGCCTCAGTAACTTAGTGAGACCCTCAGCGACTTAGCAAGACTCTGTTTCAAAATAAAAAATAAAATAGGGCTAGGGCTATAGCTCAGAAGTAGAATGCCACTGGGTACAGTCCCCAGTACCACAAAAAAGGAAGGAAGGAAAGGGGAAGGAAGGAAGGAAGGAAGGAAGGAAGGAAGGAAGGAAAGAAGGAAGGAAGGAAGGTACAATTGACTTTTCTGATTTAGATAGGTAGCTCCATAGTTTTGCTTCCATGAGAAATTTCCCCTTCAAATATGACCTGCAATTTCTCATCCACAAGTAAAAATGGGGGAGACATTACTCTGTTGAAGTAAAGTCACCAGTCTTCAGAAGCAGGTCAGCAGTGCTGAGCTGTGTGCCTGCGATTCCACGTGAGAAGACATCCCTCTCATCCAAGAAATGTGATTTGTCAAAGAAGAACTGAGGGGAATATGTAGGTAGCCCTAAAACAGTTAAAAATGGTATTTCACTAACTTGAAGCATCTGAAAGCCAGTGGTTTTAAGAGCTGTTTCTTCCTTTGACTTGGGTTTTTATGCTAAAACTCATACTTTGGTGCCAAAAACAAAACTACGAAAGAAACTAAAACCCATAATTATTAGATTGATCTGTAAAAACATTGTTACTGGAAGTTGAGTGGGCCTGGGGCTTTCTTCCAGGGAGCAAGGACTTGGTCATCAAGCCAGGGTGAGATTCAGAACAGTAACACCTTGTATTCTATGCATAAAAAAAATGGATCAATGGAGACTGTATTATGAGTAGGAACTTCTGGCCCAATGAAAAATGTGATGTTTACATGGAACTGTTAGGATTTTTTTTCAGGGTCCTTACAACTGGAAAGAATTGAAGCCAGAAGTTTCTCTTTGATAAAAGAATACAAAATGAACATCTTAATTGTAAACTGATGTTTTATAACTAGGGATAAGAGTGAAATATGAAAAGCGTGATCACCATGCAATACTAGAATATGTTATAAACCTAATCGCAGCTGTCTTATGAAAGAGCATCACTTCTCACTAATCTTAAACTAAGTTAAAATTAGTCAGATTTCCTAGGAGACTTTTTTATTATTATTTGCAGAAAAACCACAAAACAAAAACCTCTTCCCCAGGCTGCCCCCGAGCTCTGGTTTGTGTACAGGCGGATCTTTTCTATCCCTAATGCAAACGTGTACTTGTAAGATGTGTCTGTGAACATTGAAACTAGCTGCTAGAAGAAAACAAGCATGTTTCCATTTAGTTAGCAACACCCAGACTTATTCCAGAAAAAACTTAGAACACAAGTCCCCTCCCCTGCCTTGCCGGGACTGTCATTCTGTAACCAGGCTCTCCACTCCGTGCTGCTGTTTATGACACAGCCGGCATGCAGGGTCTCTTTAAAAACAGAAAGCGAAATCCCAGCTAAGTAAACGCAACGCTTTTCTGCAACTGTGCCTGATGAGGTTAGAACATTCCTACAGCTCCTATGTATAGATAGTCTCTCTATAGCAGCGAATCAATTTTGGTTTAAATTTCAAATTGTCATCAAATGTTTTACTGCTATGAGTCGTGATCATTTTGATTATTAGGCACATGTGGGATGCTCACAGGAAGCCAGCCATGAACTGATCCCGAATTTTTATCTTAAAAGATCCACCCAGGGCAGTGTCGATGACACTCCAAAGCCCGACAGGCCTCTGTGCTCCAGCCACCAGGGCCTCGGCAGACTGTCCAGGCCCTGGAAACATCCTCTTCCATCTTCCCCTCACTGGTGCCCGAGATTCGAATGTTCTAAAAGTGAACATCTTCGCATTATCTTTGCATCCACTGGTTCCCACGCACGAGTTAACTTGTGATTATAGTAAAAATAAAGTCAGTTTAGTTCAACCTCATCTGTGTCTTGCCTCTTTACGCTTCAAATTCATCCAGCTTCGACTGGACCTAGATCAAGAACGCTGCATTCCTTGGACACAGGATGGGACAGGCCTGATGGGAGAGGCCTTCGCCATCCAGGGGGCTGGCCCACTGCAGCTGGACTGGACGGCCCGGAAATACTTCTCACCATCAGGGGTGACCCGGCCAGACCTCTGAGGCTCATCCTTTCAGAGGGAAGATGTGGCCCTGGAGCCCTGCCTGCATCTCAGGGCGCTGGGCCCAGTGGAAGCAGGAGGCTCTCCCCGGTGCGCCCATGCCGTGGTGAGCCAGAATGGAAATCCCAAACCCAGCCTCAGCCCAGAGCTCATGAGCTCAGGTCCTGGGAAGTGTGTTGAAGGGACGACATCCCAAGGGAGGCTGGGCTTCTTGGGTTGAGACCCCACAAACACTCCAGCACGACCCCGGGGTTCCCTGACCCGAGACTCCAACTCTCTACCAGGCCAGGGACAGGAATCGTGTGATAGAGGAGCAGCCAGTCACTGGGAAGCTAGCGGTGCGTCCAGGGCTCCCTCAGATCCACCAAGTTCCAAGCCTGAACTCCCCCTTGGCGGACGGCCATGGAGAACTTGTTCCAGAGGCCACAGGAAAGGCAGGCGCCCAGTGTCCTCACAAAAAGAGAAAACAGAGACACAGGCAGGCACAGAGGAAATGAGCCTAGGACACAGGGAGAAGATGGCGTGAGATGGGATGCTCCTGCAGGCCGAGTGCCCACTGCTGGAGACGCCTGGAGCTGGAGGAGAGAGGAGAGGAGGGTCTTCTCAGAGCGGGTGCTGCTAGGACCTGGGCCGCCAGCAGAGATGTGGTCAACAGGGAGGCCCCTCAGGCCCAGAGAGACAGCGAGTGGAGCTGTGGGAGGACCAGGGCCACTTCCTCCCAGACCGCTGCAAGGCCACCCTGCTGAGCATGGACTCCGGTGTCCAGCATGTCTCAAAGGCTCTGTGATGAATGGCCACGGCTCTGCGGAACAACAGATCTTCGAGCGTCTGAGATGAGAAGTAGAATGGGAGTCTGGGCTGCCTTGGGGCCTAGAGCGCCCACACAGGGTTAGGGTGCAGTGAATCCAGTTTCCCTGCCCAGGGGCTGCTCTGCCATTACCAGCAATCCCCTTGGCAAACAAGTTTAGCCACGAGGCGGCTGCAGAGGAGAGGCTGAGCCGCTAGGCTCAGGTGTGTTGGGGGGGGTTCACCTCCCACCCAGTGTCCAGCTGACCCTGCTCCTCCACCCTGTGTTACCCAGGAGGGTACCCCAAAGTGAGACACCCACCAGCCACCCTCTCCTCTCTGCCGCTCCCTGACCTGACACCTCAAGGTCACGAAGGGCCTGCTAGTGAGTCCCTGGAGGAGGGAGCACACCTCCGTGCAGGGTGACTGCTGCCCCCAGGGTGCCCTCTTCCAGGAAAGGCAGCTCTGCGCAGGCTGAGGTCTTACCCTGAGCGCTCGCTTGCTCGCTCCCAATAAAAAGTTGCGAGGCTTGGCTCTGGAGCCCAGAGACTTGGAAGGAGCAATATTTTCTTTGTAAAGCACTGTAGAGCCACAACAGAAAGCGAACAAACTAAACAGCGAGGCAGATAGGTTTTCACAGATGGGCCTCCAAACGGCGGATTGGTGAGTCACCGTGGGTTTGGAAGAGCTCGCACCAGCCGGGCTTGGGGACGGGAGCGAGGGAGCGGCCTGGGGTCCTGGGATGAGTGCATCGTCCACAGCTCCAGCTGCGCCTCGGCCTCTGCTCCTGCCCAAGCGCGTGTCCCCGGCTCTTGGGAAGGAGTGGCAAGACACCATCTCATTCTTTCTTAATTCTTTTGTTTTTCTCCCTTTTGTTCCATGAGGAAACGCATGGCTCCTTTGTAAACATCAGACTGCAAGGCGTCCAGAAGCCAGGCAGCAGCTAACCAGGAGGAAAGCTCTGTCCTCCGTCCACAGCACTGCTGGACACAGCGCCGCCGGGGGATGGATGCCCCTAACACTTGATTTCCCTGCTCTCTCACTAGGTTTTTCAATGATTCGGGAAAGATCCAGTATCTGAGCAATCCACTCACCCTCTCGCATCCATTCCGTTTACATTAAATGAGTCTCTTCTACCTGCCAGAAACTGCTGGGCCAGGGGCACAACACTAAAACCCTCCACAGCGGGAAGTAGAGAGACCAGCTGTTATAACTCCGCAGGGCACAGCGTGGGAAGGGTGGGAAGGCGTGTGCAGCTGAGGCGGAGAAGCAGAAGCACCCGCCTTGCCCCGGCTTCTCTGTAATCTCTGCGACTCAGTTGTCAGTGCTGTGAATTGCTCTTTTTATACAGAGGCCTTTTGAATTTGACAGAGAGCCAAAGGACCCTATAAGGTAGACCTCAGGAATTTATTATGCACACATACAAACTACTAGCATTTTTAAAGTAACAGCTTTCTTGAGATGCAATTCACTAACCATGTGTTCACCCGTTTAAAATGTATAATACCATGGTTTCCACTTATTCACAGGTGCACACCGCTCTCAGCACAACGGATGTTAGAATGTTTCCATCATCTCCCCAAACACCCAGAGCAGTCACTCCCCACCTCCTTCAACCCCTGAGCCACAGTGTGACGCGTCCCTGTAGATCTGTCGGTGCGGCACAGTCCTAGGATGCCTGGTCTCCTGCGACACTCCCATCTAGCGTGATGTTTTCAAGGTTTATCCAGTGGCGGTGCATATCCAGGCTTCGTTCCTTTTTATGGTCAAGTAATATTCCTTTGTCTTGGAATACTTTACTTGTCTATTTTTCTAATACTTTACTTATCCATTCTATTGTCTTGGAATACTTTACTTATTCATATTTTGCGTATCCATTCATCGATGGGTGAATGTTCAGTTGATTCCACTCTTTTGGCTTCTGTGAGTGATGATGCTGTGAATATTGGTGCACGTGTTTTTGCGTGGACACTCGTTTTCCATTCTCTTAGGTGCATAGCTAGGAACAGATCCTAAGGTAACTCTAATTACACTCTGGGGAACTGCCAAGCTGTTTTCTAGAGCAGCTGGATCATTTAACAGTTCTCTCAGCAGTGTGCAAGGATTTTTCCCACATCCTGGTCAACACTGTTATTTTCTGACTTTTTAATTCTAGTAGGTTTGAAGTGATACCTCAATGTGGTTTTTTCCCAATTATTTTGATCATAGTTAAATATACATGTCACAAAACCTACCATCTTAACCACTTTAGGCATATAGTTCAGCGTTTTATTAAATACAGTCATAAACCTATGCAACCATCACCATACTCTTTCATCTTAGAAAACTGAAGCTCTGTACCTATTAAAAACGGACTCCCCAGTCCCCCCCTTCACCCGCTGGCTGCCAGAATCTGCCTTCTGTCTGTATAACTGTGGTGACTTCAAACACCTTATGTAAGCAGCATCGTACATTTTTCTTTTTGTGATTATGAGCTTCATTCACTCAGCATAATGTCAACAGGGTTCATCCATGCCATATTTGTGTCAGATTTTTTTCTTTTTAAGGCTGTATAATATTCCACTGTATATATAGATCACACTTGGTTTATTCTTTCATCGGTTGATGAACACTTGGGTTGCTACTGTATCTTGCTACTATTGTGAAGAACGCTGCTATGAACACGAGTGTACAAATCTCTCTCCAAGACCCTGCTTCCAACTCTCTTTCAACTCAACACAGAAGTTGAATTGCTGGATCACACAGGAGTTCTATTTTTTAATGTTTGGGGGAACTGCCAAACTGCTTTCTACAGTGGTCACCCCATTTTTCATCCCACCAATAGTGGACCCCTGTTCCCACCTTCCCACATCCTCACCAACACTTGTTGTAGTTTTTAAATACATTTTTATTGGTGCATTGTAGTTTCACATCACAATGTAGCTACAGTGATGGTGATGTATATGCACACAGCACTTGGGGCGCTTCCTCCCTTGTCCCCGGCTCCCTCCCACTCCCTCCCCTTCCTTGTACGTGACACTGAGATTGGCATTGGTATTCTCACATGTGGACATAGTATCAGTGGAAGTGTTTCCCTCATTGATTCTCCCTCCCCTAGACCCCCTCCACCCCGCCACTGGGGTTTCCCCTCCATTATCTAAAGTCCCTCTTTTATCTCGATTATAGTCTCCATCCTAAGAGATATGAGGTGGCATCACATTCTGGATTTGCCTTGTATTTCCCTAATGATTATTGAGCTCGAGCGTCTTTTCATGTGCTTATGGCCTTTTGTGATCTTTTTTGGAAAAATGTCTATTTAAGTCACTTGCCCATTTTTATTTAATCACATGGCTTATGTGTTGTTGAAATTTAGGAGCTATCTAAATAATTCGGATATTAACTTCTTATCCAGTATTTGATTTGCAAATACTTTCTCCCATCCTGTGATGTGCCTTTTTACTCTGTTGGCAGTGTCTTTTGATATGCACATTATTAAAAAGTTTTACAAAATCCGATTTCTCTATTTTTTCTAATGTTGCCTGTGCCTTTGGCATTGTATTAAAGAAATCAAGGTCAAATCCAGTAGGAAGAAGCTTTTTCTCTGCTTTCTTCAAAAAATATTATAGTTTTGGACCTTATTTATAGGCTATTGAACCACTCTGAGTTAGTTTTTTTTTTT
>PVJS01014981.1:0-39534 GCA_004027185.1 Glis glis | reverse complement strand
CTTTATTTTGAAACCGGGTCTCACGAAGTTGCGAAGGGCCTCACTAGGTAGAGAGAGAGAGAGACAGGGAGAGAGAGAGAGAGAGAGCTGAGGCTGGCCGCGAACCCGGATCCTCCAGTCTCCGCCTCCCAAAGTACTGGGATTACAAGCGTGCGCCACCACGCCCGGCCAAACTCCCACGTTTGATATTAACATTGGACCAGTTATATTAATTAATGATGAAAGGGCCTCTGTTGGTTGGAAGTGACCAGGGAGTCTTGAGATGTGCTTTACATTTTTCCTCCATGAACATAACTGGCCCCATGAAACAAGTTTAAAGGCACAGAGAAGGCTCCCTATTTACACTGTGAGGCCTGCTCTCCAGCGGGATGGTCACGTTTATCTTCCTTCAAGGAACCAAGCCCCTGTTCACCCTTGCCTCCAATGCCTACAATAAATAGAACAAGTGGATCTTCTCACCGAGAGTTCAGAGTCAGAAGATTGAAATGTGCCGAGCCAGGGAAGTCAATATATCTTTTATTTCCTTCCAAGGACATACCTGATGCCTAATGGAATAAATGTTTTATAATCCTTCACATGTTAAATTACAGACTTTTAAGTAAGTCAACAAAAGGCACTCTTAGAGGTTCAGTCTCTACCCTCGGGTAAAGCCAAGTGTCTCCTGTGTATATAAGTAGTTGTTGATGCTTAAAAATACAACATTGGGAGAAAATGAGCATGTCCCTTTCTTTAGCTCATCTCTAAGTCAAGTTCAGAACGGATGAAATGAATGGAAAGAGGGCCCCTGGCTGGAGGGTAGACGGCAGAGGTGGGGGGGGCACTCAGGCCTTGCAAAGAACACCTGATTTTAAATCCTTTGTGTGTGTGTGTGTGTGTGTGTGTGGTACTGGGGATTGAACTCAGGGGCATTCTACCTCCAAGCTACATCCCCAGCCCTATTTTTTTATTCTTTATTTTGAAACAGGGTCTCACTAAGTTGCAGAGGGCCTCACTAAGTAGCTGAGGCTGGCCATGAACCTGCCATCCTCCTGTCGCAGCCTCCCAAGTACTGGGATTACAAGCGTGCGCCGCCACGCCCGGCTGAACGCCTGATTTTAGAAGGTGCTCCAGGCCCTGCTGGAATCAGGAAAGGGCTCCTTAGGGAATTGACCACCAGAGCTGTGACTTCCATGTTAAAATGATGTCAAAGCCAGGAGTGTTGTGAGCACCCTGTGAAGACAAGTCAAGTAGCCAAAGGAGGCTAGGGCTGGGGAGGACGTTCAAGGTCATGTCGTTCAACAGGTATCCGCCTCTTCCCCGCTCATATGAAGGGCGAGGTTTACAGAAGCTTCACACACTCCTCTGTCCAACCCCAGGGTCTCCGCAATCTCTACTGCACCAGGATTTTCCTCCCACATAGGACAATGTGAGTGGAAAGGACACAGATCGAGGAGTAACCAATACCTCCTCCATACACAACGCACATACCTCTTTTGATAAAGAAGTACTTGAATCACACCTCCCAACAAATCTCATTGCTCAAATGTGCCACCAAGATACATTTCAAAATTGCTTCTCCATTATCACCTCTTCTCTGTACTGATGAGGACACTTGAGGCCCTAATGGGTCCCAAGATTTGCCCAGAGCGATGACCAGAATCATGGTCTCATCTCTTATTAAATTGCTAGGCATGGTGGTGTTGACTGTAATCCCAGTCCTTGGGAGGCTGAGATAGGAAGATCGCAGGTTCGAGGCCAGCCTCAGCAACTTAGCAAGACCCTGTTTCAAAATAAAAAAAAATAAGCCGGGCGTGGTGGTGCACACTTATAAATCCGAGTACTTGGGAGGCTGAGACAGAAGGATCACAGGTTCCTGCCAGCCTCAGCTACTTAGTGAGGCCCTCCCCGCAACTCAGTAAGACCCTGTTTCAAAATAAAGAATTTAAAAAAAGGACTCTGGATGTAGCTCAGAGGTAGAAAGCCCCTGGGTTCAATCCCCAGTACCACAAATAAATAAATAAATAAATAAATAAATAAAATAGGGCTGGGATATATCTCAGAGGTAGAATGCCTCTGCATTCAATCCCCAGTAACACACACACACACACACACACACACACGGATGGGATTTGTGTTTGGTGTCACCTCCAGGAAAACCTAGTCCTCACCCACAGTAACAGTAGCCCCTTATCATCCCCTGGTCCAGGAATCTTTCCATCTTAAGATCTTTCAATCTCTCTTGACATTTCACCTTTCAACAAAACCACCAGCTGCTCAGAGCAGGTGAGGCAGGCATTTGGAAGAAAGTGATCAGCTGAGATGACAAAGGACCTTCCCAGGACTCGTTCAAAGAAGTGCACCCTTACTCTGGTCCTTAGAGTAGATCCTCCGGCAACTACATCAGCATCATCTGGAAAACTATAGAAATGCAAAGCCTTAGTGGAACTGGCTCCTTCTCTTCTTTTATAGCTCTTCATATTTGAGCTCACACGTCACCTCTTTTGACCCCTCCATCTAAACTGTATCTGCACCCCCACACTCCATCCCCAGACCCGTTCCTCGCTGCCCTACAACCTATTCCTGCTCAAAGGCTTCCTGTCTTGGTCACTGTGATAGTCATTTTTTGTTAGGCTGTAGAATCCAGTTACTTAATCAGGCATGAGTCTAGGTGTGGCTGCAAAGGTGTTCTGTAGATATGGCTAACGCCTACAACTAATTGACTATGTTTCCCTCCATTCAATTTTGCTGGCCTTACCAGCAAAAACTGAAGTTTCCCAGAGAAGAAATTCTGCCTCCAGAATATAGGACTAAGTCCTGCCTGAGTTTCCAGCCTGTCCACCTGTCCTGCAAATTTTAAACCTTCCAGTCCTCCCAATTGCATGAGGCAATTGATGACTATGATGGAGATATGAGCAAAAGGCAGGGTTTGGGGAGGGTGACCCTTACAGAGGAACTTTCCAGAAAGAGAAACTAACATATGCAAAAGCTTTTTGGTGGGAAGGACACATTAAAGGAACTAAAATGAGTTGAACCCAGTGAGGGAAGTTACAAAGGTCAAAGTGGTCACACCAGGTACCACAAGGAAAGTCATAGAGAGATTTATCCTTACCCACAGCAACAGGCCACCAGGGAGATTTGGAGAACAGGAAAGGTATCCTTATAACTCTGTCACAGCCTCGAAAACATCATCCCCCCCGCAATGTTAGGACATTAAAATATAAACACAGCTGGGAGTGTGGAGCACATATAATCTCAGTACTTAGGAGGTTGAGACAGGAGGGTCCCAGGTTCAAGGCCAGCCTCAGCAACTTAGCAAGACCCTAAGCAATTTAGTGAGACTCTGTTTCAAAATATAAAAAAAAATAAAAGTGGCTGAGGTATAGCTCAGAGATAGAATGTTCCTATGTTCAATCCCCAATACAAATATATATGTACTAATTTTTAAGTTACAAGCAAACGATCAAATTTTATTTGATGGAAAATGGTATAGGTAACATCCATTGAGGGAAATTAAAAAATATTTTAGCCTGTTGACTTTGTTCTTTGATAGAGTGTTTTTATATTTAAAAATCTTTCTTCTCCCAAAGCTGGAACAATATGAGCACTAAAATAAAGTAGTAGTATACTATATCCCAAAGTATAAAATAAATACCCATGAATCTGCACTGATATAAATAAATGTATGAATAAATAGAGAAATGGGGGTGAACAGATAAATCTCCTGGGCAGAAGAATTCCAGTCTGTGTAGATGCCCCGCCCCCAAGAAGGAGGAGCATGATTCTCTAAGTGCAGGCTGCACATAGTGACTTCCTTCCCAAGAGGATGGGGGCAGAAAGAGCAGGGAGGAACTTTTATTCATTCATTTATTTATTTATTTTTTATTGTGGTACTGGGGATTGAACCCAGGGGCATTCTACCTCCAAGCTGCACCCCCAGCCCTACTTTTTATTCTTTATTTTGAAACAGGGTCTCACTAAGTTGCGAAGGGCCTCACTCAGTATCTGAGGATAGCCGCAAACCTGTGATCCTCCTGTCTCAGCCTCCCAAGTACTGGGATTACAAGCGTGAGCCACCACGCCCATTTAGGGAGGAACTTAACAGCGGTGATACCTGATAAACACCACCTCAGCCTAGGTCAACATCAATAGTCATAAATTATACTAGTAGAATATACACTCGCTATGATATGATGGGAATTGCATTTCACCTCTGTGGTCTTCCTCTGAAAAGTATGTACAGTTCAATTCTAATCATGAGAAAAATATGAGACACATCTTTACTGACACATGTTCTGAAAAATGCCTCACCAGTCCTCCTCAAAACTGACAAGGTAGCTCGATATGGTAGTGCACACCTGTAATCCCAGTACTTGGGAGGCTGAGACAGGAGGATTACAGGTTTGAGGACAGCCTCAGCAAGTAGTGAGGCTCTCATCAACCCATGAGACCCTGTTTCCAAAATAAAAATAAAATAGGGCTGGGGGTGTAGCTCAGAGGTAGAATGCCCCTGGATTCAATCCCCAGTACCACAGGAAAAAAAAATTAAAACCTGACAAGGTCATCAAAAACAAGGAATCCAAGCCAGGTGTGGTGGAGGAAGAGGGGAGGAGGTGGAGAAGGAGGATGAGGATGAGGATGAGGAGGTGGAGGAGGAGGAGGAGGACAAAGGGATATTAGGTAAATATAAAGGAAATTGGAATGAAGTATGAGCTTTAGTTAATAATAATGTACCAGTATTAGCCCATTAATTGTAATATTCCATACTGATAAGATATTATTAATAAGGGAAACTGAGTGTGGGGTAGATAAGAAGTCTCACTTTCTTCCCAATTTTTCTATTAAGGTAAAACAGTTCTGCAATTAAAAGTTTATGTAAATATACACACATATCTCCTATAAAGAGTGAAGTCTGAAATTGTTTTATAAATAGTTATACAGAGAGTCTAACACCAGATTGCCTGCCCTTCTCCAGCCAGCAAAACAGCAGGCATTTCCCCAGGAGGCGAGGTAGACGGGGCTGCCACTGTCCCTGGGAGCATGGTGGGGAAGCGCCCTTTTTCCAGGTACACACTGCCCTGTGCAATGGCGTTTTGCTTGGGGACAGATGGGGGTTGGAGTTAAGCCGCCATTGGCCTTCTCAGCAGAGCACAAATGGCCATGCAGTCATGAGGGACACAGGCTAACACGAGAACTACCACTGGTGACAAGTGAGGGCAGCGGTACTAGAGTGATGGGGTCAGGTTGTGCTACAATAAAACCCACCTAAACCAATCCTAAGTCAGAAATCTCTAGGGCCAGCCAGGCGTGGTGGCACATGCTTGTAATCCCAGTACTTGGGAGGCTGAGACAGGAGGATCCAGGTTCGCGGCCAGCCTTAGCTACTTAGTGAGGCCCTCCGCAACTTGGCGAGACCACCCTGTTTAAAAATAAAGAATAAAAAATAGGGCTGGGGGTGTAGCTCAGAGGTAGAATGCCCCTGGGTTCAATCCCCAGTACTGGAAAAAAAAAAGAAAGAAAGAAAGAAAGAAATCTCTAGGGACATAAATAAAAAGGTCAAATTTCAACACCTGGGCCAGGGGTATTGTGAAAGACATGAGCAGGTAGGGGGCTGGAGGTATGATTCACATTGACTTTGATTTACGCTTAACAGGCGTGGGGCTTTGTGTGAACTGGCCACATTTGGTCAGGACTTGATTGTCCACTCACACACTCACTTCCTGGGTTTAAATGATGACATTTCTAGAAGAAAGTCATAATAGCAGGGTAGCTGGATTTTCCAGAAGGCAGCCAGACAGATGAGCATAGATGGGGATTTATAAAGAACAGAAACTTATTTCCTCGCACTTCTGTTGACTGGCAAGTCCAAGATGGAGGCAGCTGAGACGCCTTCTAGCCGCGTTATCCACGGTGGAGGATGAAGGGCAAGATGGAAAGGAGGGATGGGTTCACCCTTGATTCCCCACCAGTCCTCCGGTGAGGGTGGGCCTAATTTCCACATGAATCTTGGAAGGGACATTCAAACCATAGCAAACAGGCACCCCACACACTTTTAAATTGGTGTGCACATCCATGAAGGGAAATATGAAAGTACATATCAAAAGTCTCACACATATTATACTTTTGAAAATATCTATCTTTTTTTTTGCAGTACTGGGGATTGAATCCAGGGGCGTTCTACCTCCAAGCTACACCCCCAGTCCTATTTTTTATTCTTTATTTTTGAAACAGGGTCTTGCTAAGTTGTGGAGGGCCTCACTAAGTAGCTGAGGCTGGCCGCAAACCTGCAATCCTCCTGTCTCAGCCTCCCAAGTACTGGGATTACAAACATGCGCCACCACGCCCAGCATGAAAATATCTATCTTGAGATCTTGAGGAAGTAATTCAATGTATACATCAAAAGAACAGGCAGAAATGTCCATTGAAGCCTCACCGAAAACTCAGAAATAATTTTTAAAAATCTATTAATAGGGGCCAAGCATAGTGGCACATGCCTGTAATCCAGTACTTGGAAGGCTGAAACAGGAGGATCATAGGTTTGAGACCAGCCTTAGCAACTTAGCAAGACTCTCAACAACCTAGTGGGACCCTGTTTTAAAACAAAACAACAAAAAAGGACTTTGTCCATAGCCCGGAGGTAGAATGCCCCTAGGTTCAATCCCCAGTACACACACACACACACACACACACACACACACACACACACACACACACATTGATTAATGGAGGAAATTGCTAAAGAAAATCATTATCTAACTATAATATTGAACTATAATACTATTCTTAAAAATAAGTTATTCCAAAATAGACTCACCATCTATGTAAAGAAACCAGACTAAAGCCAGGCATGGTGGTACACCCTTGGAATCCCAGTACTTGGGAGGCTGAGACAGAAGGATGGCAGGTTCGTGGCCAGCCTCAGCTACTTAGTGAGGCCATCTGCAACTTAGTGAGACCCTGTTTCAAAATAAAGAATAAAAAATAGGGCTGGGGGTGTAACTTAGAGGTAGAATGCCCCTGGGTTCCATCCCCAGTATCACACACACACACACACACACACACACAAGAAACCAGACTATAAACATACGTACAACACTCTTTAAAATCTTTAACATTTTCTATATTAATATTTCTACATATACACATTGCTCTCATAAATAAAAAGAGAATTCATAAATTTCTTAATTTTTTAAAAATATCCCAAACAAGAAAGATGGAGATTCAGATCCAAGTTCTAACTCTAACATGTTGCTGGTTGACCTTCAGTCAAGCAAAATTTGAAGGCTTCCTTTTAAAAACAAAAGGTTTGAGCCAAAGAATCCGAGTCCCCAACCCTTCATGATTCCATGGTTGACATGACCACCGCATTACAGGTAATGAAGAACTTTTCCCATAGGGACTTCATCTTTTTTTCATTAGTATTTCCTCAGTCCTGCTTACCTCCACTTTACACTCTTCTTTTTTTACGGAAAAGCAGCACAGCAATGAAATCAGCTAAACCAGCTACCCTCAAGAACTCTGTGGTTACCGCTAAAATTTTAATTTGGAAAAGATAACCTATACACGTATTCGCACGATACTTTAAAAAAAAACAAATATTTGTCATCGTTTATCAGAAGGGTATTTTATTCTGCCCCATTAAATAAATACAAGGCAGGTCAGTCATTCTGACCTGCCTCGTATAAAATGTGAACGTGTAGCCGTTAGCCGGTGTGTGTTTCAATAGATGAGAGCATAGGAAAAGGCACAGAAGCCAGAGGAGGCGGGACGTAGGAGAAAAGGGCATTTTGGACCAGCAGTCAGTCGGCACCCTGGGCTTCCCATCTCAGATTGCTTTAACTAGTCACGTACCCTTACATAAATCAACTAATCTCCTTGAGTCTCGGCTTCCCCAGCTACAAAATTAAAGGGTTATATTAAGGGGTCATATATAATTTTCAAGGATCCTTCCACTTATAAATTCTACTTCAAAAGAAGTTTTAAAAGAAACGTATGGTTTGGTTTGGTTTTATTTTATCTTATTTTATTTTTTGTGGCACTGGGGATTGAACCCAGGGGCATTCTACCTCTAACCTACACCCCCAGACCTATTTTATTTTTATTTGGAAATAGGGTCTCACAGGTTAATGAGAGTCTCACTATTTGCTGAGGCTGTTCTCGAACCTGCAATCCTCCTGTCTCAGCCTCCCAAGTACTGGGATTACAAATGTGCGCCACCACTCCCAGCTGAAACGTATGGTTTTAAAAGCAAAAGCAGAGGGGTTAATTGCATTAGCATTTGCACTCTATGACAAAGATGACCAAAATATGAATATTTAGGAACATTTACATTTAATAACTATCATATTTGGATTAAAACCAGACCAAAAATTTAAATAAATAAAACCTGAGAGTTATTAGCCATAAATTTCTACAACACTATTATTACATGCACCAAGGAGCAAAAATACATTCAAGACTGTTGAAAGCTGGGCGTGGTGGTGCATGCTTATAATCCCAGTACTTTGGGAGGCGGAGACCGGAGGCTCCGGGTTCGCGGCCAGCCTCAGCTCTCTCGCTCTCTCTCTCCCTGTCTCTCTCTCTCTCTCTCTCTCTCTCTCTCTCTCTCTTTCCTTAGTGAGGCCCTCCGCAACTTCGTGAGACCCGGTTTCAAAATAAAGTATAAAAAATAGGGCCGGGGGTGTAGCGCGGAGGTAGAATGCCCCTGCGTTCAATCCCCGGTACTGCAAAAAAAAAAAAAAAAAGACTGTTGAGGGTCAGAACCTGGGTGAGCAGTTTTGTGCTGTGAATTTGCTCTGAAGTCCTCTCCTGGTACCCGTGGGATAGATGGAGCAGCAAGAACCAATGGCATCGAACACAGGCCTGACCCTCTTCTGAATCCTTCCCCTAGAAAACTTGAAAGTCCAGTGTCAACCCTGGCTGTACCTTAGGACAAAGGCAGGCGCTTTTAAAGAATATGCATGCCCAGGCCCCACTCCATACTGATGGAATCAGAATCTTGTGCGAGTCAACCACAGGTATTTTTTTTAACTCCTCTGAGTAATTCTAATACATGGCCAGTTAAGAACCATTGGGTTCAATACTGAAGGAATGAGAACTGCCAAACTTTATAAAAAGAAAAAAACACAGACTTCACTTAGCAATGTATGTGCACGGGGCTATACTTGCTACTCTTCATTTCCCTGTGCACAAAACAGGAGGATGCTTAACCAGGAAAATTACATAACGATAAAAATAAAGAATTTAAGAACAAGGACTGTCAGTCATTTTCCAAGGAACATAAGAACTTCTTTTAAAAATTAGACCAGAGACTAGTTGTGTCTTGGGTAGTTAAGTGTCAATGTGAATTGCTGGTTTTGCACAATCTACTCTACACATTAACCACCCACGGCGGCCCCTTTCCTCCGAGTTAATCATTCTGGTCTCTTCTCTGTTGTGATTTCTGGTCTCATACCCGCTCTCACATTAACACCTCTCTAACCACAGCCCCTGGTTCTTTGGATCATCGACATTCAGTGTATGCATCCAGACAAAGGCCTAATTCACCTCTTCTTCCAATTTCCATAGCCATGATCCTAACCAACACCCTTATTAGGGACTGTTTAAATAAAGAAAAAAGAAGATAAAACCGTCAGAACTGGACGGGTCTTTCTCGGGCTTTTTCACAGTCAGAGCTAGAGTCCATGCCAGCCCAGATGAACTTTCTTGGATTTGTAGCCCCAAAATGCCATTTGGGATCTTATCACCTATCATATACAATCTGAACACCCACTGCCCGTCCAGCCCATCAGCCTAACTTCTCACTTCTCCATATCAAAAACAGCTCCAGCCAGTCTTAGGAATACAATGTTTAATTCCTAATGCCATGTGAGAACTTGCTGCTGTTTCTCCAACAATTAACAGCCAATGGCACCCAGAGCTCCAGCCGTCAGGCAGCCCTCTGAGCCCCCTGTCTGTCCACACCGACCGAAGAGAGCAGACCACCTCTGCTTTGGCATCTCTCACCATAAAACTGCTATAGGAACCATGAGTCTTGCCCCCCAAATCCCTTCCACCCTGAACTGGACTCCCAGGCCTCCTTTCCCTAATATTTCGGTACTGTGGTTTCTGATGCTGGTGCAGCCCTTTCCCCCTGAGCACTATTTCGCCCGTTGGTCTCTGTCCTTCCCTTACATTCTCAGGATACCCAGCTGAGGTTTCTAGTTCCTGCTGCCAGTTACGTTCTGACCCAGCCCCTTCCTTGAACTTGCTTTACCTATTTGTCTTGCTTCTGAAGACCTGAACTCTTCTTTAATTTCGTGTGTGTGTGTGCGTGTGTGCGTGCATGCGTGCGTGTGCATGCATGCGAGCACACAGTGCTGGGGATTGAGCCCATAGCCTTGCACATGATAGGCAAATGCTCTATCGCTGAGCCACATCCCCAGCCCTAGTCCTGAACCTTTCATTTGCAACCAAATTCGCCCATCTGCTCTACCTGCCTTCTGCAATTTAAAGTCTCCTCTGCCCATTCTTATATCTCACTGACTTTCTGAACCACAACTCTTGCTATCCAGATCATAAAAATCCAGCACATGTTCTGGTCAGACCAGCCCACTGGGCTGACATCTCTTGGTATGTCCTATGCTGGTGTGATCTGAGTCCTAGAGTGAGTGGACCTGAAGGCCATCTTTGGTAGGTCATTTTGTTTCTCTTTGGCCACCGCACTAAGCTATTACTTCCAGGACTATTTGAACTTGCTAATACAGACGCTCTTTGACTAACAGGGGGATTATATCTTGATAAACCAAACATGACACAACAAGAATACACTGAGTGCACCCGTCCCGCCCAACATCCGAGCCTAGCAACGCAGCACACTGTAGAGGGCTGGTGGCCCCCTGGGAACTGTGCTCACCGCTCCTGCCCAGCAGGGAAAAACAGGATTGTGCCATGTATCAGTAGCCCAGGAAAAGATCAACATTCAAAATTCAACTAGTCTCAACTGAATGTGGATCACTTTGGCACTGCGGTAGTCAAATTTTCGCCAGTCATCATCAGTTGGACCATCTGCTTATCTGTTGACAGCTCTTGTTGACAGGCCCTCCTGTCATTTGGGGTGCATCTTCTCTATGTAAGAGACTGCTTTTCCTAAACATCTGCTTTTTGTCCTGACTCCTCCTTTAACCTCTCCTGCCACTTCAGCCCTTGTGATGGAATTGGCTGCCTAGTGAGTAGTCATGCAGATAAATTCTAAAGTTCAACCCTTTCCAGCATCAAAGGGATACGTCCAATTAGACACTGGCTCAGGGTCCATACCAACCCACTATTTCCCTAGGCTGAGATGAGAGATAAGTCAGTTAAAATGACACGAAAAATGAAGCCACTAACAAACCAAGAGAAAGAGTTTGAGTCAATGGATCGCCTCTCAATGGTGACTTGAGTCTGAAGTTTTTTCTACTTACCAAATAGGCAAATTCTCTTAATGTACCAATAAAGACCTAGACAGACTTTGACTTCTTTCAGTTTGACTGGTAAATGTTCAATACCATGGACAGAGGACGCTTTTCTTGAGTATAGACTGTCTAAACTGATCATCTCTAACCACCATGATTATCTCAGACTTCAAAAAATGGAAGTTGGAGATAAAAGGCAATGAAGAGCCATCTTTCCTAATTCTTGTGCAAAAACCAAACTGAGAATCCATCACAAGCTGCTTACACTTAGATATTACAGAAAGACCACATACAGGGGCACTGCCTATCCATGACTAATTGGTCCCCAGTTTTTCAGAAACTGCTACCTGTTCTTAGTATACGATGTCTTGTTCAGGGACAGGAAAGTTCAAAAAACACAACATGAAACAAAATGTCGAAGTTATTCATTATCATAAGACAACCTTTTGCTCCTCCCTGCCACCAACTTCATTGTTTTCTATAAGTCGCTGTACTTCCCCAAATGGCACCGTTCCACAGAGCCAAAGCATATATTTGGAAATAGAGCAATAGGGAAAACTGAAAGACAATCTTATCTTTGGTTGCTAATCCATTTTATTAGCTACTGAAATGGTTTTGATTCAAAATCACCACAGCATGAATCAAAACTGACCAAACTCTTCCTGAAGTCTTCCCTAATTCCCTGACAACACCGTTCCTATTTAATCAACTGATTCCAACTCCACAAATACTTACTAAACACTTACTTTGCGCAAAGCATTTTGTCCCAATTGGTTTGCCATTGTTGTTTTAGAAGTCTGTCTCTTTACCAAGGATGTTAGGTATTGCTGAAAGCCATTAGATATTGTAACATTACTGATGACAAATCCAAAAGTGAAACTCTCCCATCAAAATTGACCTAGGCATCGCTTTTATGACTAGAACTTCCACAGTCTGATCATTTGCCAACAAAGGAAATGAGGGTTGTTGGGTTTTTTTCTTTTTTTAAAGATAATTGGATTCTGTCTGAACATTCTGCCCATAACTCTACAACAAGCAGGATCTTCCCCTATAAATTGGTAAAGAAGAAAAGATGCTACAGTTCCTACTTGTACAAAGACCCATGGAATGTGGAGACAGCACTGACTTTCCTTAGTTACTGCCTTGCCTGCCAAAAAGGCTACCTGACTCCACCCGGACCTCCTTTCAGCTAGGTCAAGGGTAAAAGCCTCCAATTGCCTCCCAGCAGCTGCCTTCAAATATACACTTTGACAAAGATAATTATTCCTTTTTTCCCTCCTTTATTTGTGGTACTGGAGCTCAAACCCAGAGTCTCAGGCTAAGCAAGGACTCTACCACTGAGCTCCATTCCCAGCCCTTTTTATTTTATATTTTGAGACAGAATCTTGCTAAGTTGCCCAGGCTGGCCTTGAACTTGAGATGCTCCTATCTCAGCCTTCTGAGTAGCTTACATTATTACAGGCATGTGCCGCCACGCCTGGTAGGTAATTATCCTTTATCAGTACATTTTCAGCTTCTATAGGAGAGTAAGGATTGCTCCCAAGCATTGGTGTTATCACAGGTAAGAGAATGTACTGGTTTGTGGGGCTGCTATAACAAAGAACCACAAATCGAGTGGCTTAAACATCAGAAATGTATTATCTCACAATTCTGGCAACTAGAAGTCCAAAATCAGTGTGTTCATAGATTGGTCCTTTCTGAGAGCTGTGATGGATAATCTGCGCCATGAATATCTGTAGGTTCTGCTGGTTGGCTGGCAATCTTGGTTGTCCCTTGACTTATAGAAACCTCACCCCACTCTATTCCCTTTGTCCTTACTGGATTTCTCCCTATGTGTGCCTCTGTGTCCAAATTTCCATAAAGACACCGGCCATACTGAATTAAGTCCAACACGAATGACCTCAGTTCAACTCCATTCCCTTGTTAAAGACCCTGTCTTCTAATAAGGTCGCATTCTGAGATACTGAGGTTTGGGACTTCGACACATCTTTTTTAAGGGGGACACAGTTCCATCTATAATGGAAAGATGTTAAGATCCCAGAGAAAAGGGATCTTTTATAATCCAAGAAGCAATAGATCGGAGGCATGGCTAGATGGCACTGAGGATTCTTTTATGAGCTGATGGGATGAAGAATAAGCCCTAGACTAATGCTTTACAATTTGTCTGCTTTACAACCACTCAGAGCCTTTATCTTTGTAACCTCTCTGTCCAGCAATCTTTTAGCGTTTATGAATATGTTAGGAAGGCTGGACATCTGATAAGAATTTAACATTTGGCAGCTCATGTGTCAATTTGGATTTCCCAATCCACATAAAGCTTTGAATAGCTCACTAGCAGGTAGGGTGTCCTGGAGCAATCATCATTCTTTGTCCTTTTGTCTCTCTGGCCTCATCGCACTCAAAGGTCCCCCCAAAAAGACCCTCTATCATAAATCCCCTAAAAGTAGGTAATGATTTTGAGAAGTGGTTGAAGGATCTACCATATATTTGCCAAATATTTTGCCTTCAAATTACTATTAAGCCAGACATGGTGGCCCACGCTTGTAATCCCAGTACTTGGGAGGCTGAGACAGGAGCATCACAGATTAGGGGTTGCTGACAGCCTCAGCAATTTAGTGAGGCCCTCAGCAACTTAATGAGACCCTGTTTCAAAATAAAAATAATAAAATAGGGCTGGGGATGTAGATCAGAGTTAGAATACCTCTGGGTTCAATCCCTAGTACAAAAAAAATCAAAAGAGAATCTGAGTCTAGCTAGTGGACATCTGGGTCATACTAGTGGACACCCCAAACGCAATCCATCCTTTGTAACACAGTGCAAAAGTTATTGGCAACAACTCTCTGTTGTTTTGTGATGTGTTCAAGAAATTTTGGAGAGATTCAGGTTGGTGCATACATTAGAAGGCGCACTCTTCTATAACATTTGGGTTCCATGTCACAGTGCCCAGTACAACTGAGATCCCTTCTGGTCCCTCACTTCCTGTTGTTCCAAATCTCCCTTCCTGCTTCAATTTGATAAATCTACTGTTACAAAGGCATGGTTTCCCATTGTACTGCCCTTTTAAACACCCACATTCCTCGATTTACCATAAAGACACGCAGGCAACTTTTGCTACTAACAAAACCAAAATGAGCCATTTAGGCAGGAGGTGGGAAGGTTGAGCTGTTCATGTCATTAGAAACATTTACCCTTCCTTTTCAAAGTGACCTCCTGAGAAAGGCAGGGGAGTTGTGATTTAGCAAAAGAAAATAATAGTCAGGCAGCATATCAACACACTAATTATTTAAACATACTCCAAGTAATTTCTTAGACCCTGGAGTTACTTGTCAGTGTTTTTTTTAATTACCAAATAACACTTGGTCATTTTTTAAAAAGGTAGACAATCCAGAAGTGTATAAGGTAAAAAGCATAATGTAAAAAGTAAAAGTGTCACCTCACTTTTATTAATCTCACTCCCCAGAGGTAATCATTATTTCTAAGTGAATATCTGAACATATATATTTAAATGTGACATATATGGTTGCTTATTTAAAAAATAGGATCTATTTGACATTTGCACTATAGCATGCTCTTCTCACTTTATGATACATTATGGACTGTCTTCATGTCATTCCATGAGTCTTTTGAAAGAAGACAATTTTATTTCTTGACCAGTGCTAAAATAGTCACCAAGATATAACTGGATGAACATGTGTGGTCAGCCTGCCGTGAGAAATTCCAACTGTATTTCTGGTGCAGGACCACATTTTCAACAGGTGATCCTGGGAAAAGTGGAAACTTTAGAACAAAGCTGACTGAACAGTATTTCCTGGGCCATGGACAAAGGTGGGGGATTTCATTACTCCCAAGTGCCCAATTTTTCTACTAAGAGAGGATAAACGCTTTCAATTACATGAATTCCCATCAGGCAGACAACAATAGGCATGGATACAATTCTATAGCTCTCGAGCAATAAAAAGTATATCATAGGACGGAGAAGGGGACAAAGAGAAACCGCTCTGCCTCCGTAATAAGGTGGAGAGTGAGAGTCGTTATCTGCAAAATGCTGCAGAAGCACATTAACTGAAAATTTTAAGCAAATAAGTTGTACTCTATTTCTCAGTGATTTGCAATGCCTCTGTCAAAAAACTCTAGCATAATCCATGTATATCTGGGTACCTTACTGGTTGAAGGCTCCTTTTGTATTTCTACTGTTATTTTTCTTTTTGCTCATCTCTTTCTCTTTTTCAAACTTTTTTTCTCTCTAACCTGAATACTTTTCCCTTCTTATTTTTTTTGCTCAGAAACAACTGAAATTGTCAAACTTATCATCCCCAAGTCTAATTCAAGGTGAAGATAGATTTCTATCAAGATTCACATCTGTCTAAGCTTCTTTTGTATCCCATTATGATAGAATCTTTGAAAAACACAGGCCTGATTAGATTTATCATAGCAAAATAAAATATATAGTTATTTATCCCAAAATTAATTATACCCAAAGCACTTTTGCATGAGATTCTCAATATTGGCTTCATTCTCCTTCGCCTTGTTCATATAGACCCAGACACACATGACCTTCGCCTCTTGGAAAGAAGTGGGCAAGTTTAAGATTCGTTTTCCCGATTTAATTTTAACCTTTTTCAATTTTATTTATCAATTATATTTAATTATAGCTACGTTAAGTTAAATGTTAGTTACAGTTATGTATCAATTATATTTAATAACTGGAGTACTATAAAATACTTCAAATTATGCCTGGCATTATTAGTGATGACTGTATTTTAAATTCTGTACAACAAATATTTCAAGAATGTTTTACCCTAATTTCATAAATATTTATAATGAAATCTCTTCCAAGAAAAATAGTTTTTTCAGTTTTAATGTCATTAACATTCTGAGTTCAGCTCTGAGAAAGATGTGACATGTATTGCATAATATTTTCTTATTTATAAATGAAAAATTAAGTGCACATATGCTGAAGAGAATTATTGCAGATCTTCTAGAATGTCACCACAATTCATCTCAGTTGACTGTAGAGGCAGAATTTCCCTCTTAACTCACCTGTGGCACCCCTGTCTCCCCACCCACCTCTCTATTCTATCCAGGCTAGTAAGACCTGAGTTTTCCCCATCCATCTTCAGAACTTTTATTTAAAACTTTTCTGTAAGCTATCGTATCTTATCACAAGCTTCCATCCTTGTTGTTCAAAGAAGTCTTAAAATCAAATGTTCTTGGGAGCTCATCTATCGTCGGACATCTTCACATGGATGTTTTACAGAAGCCTCGAACGTGGTATGCCCCAGACTGAACACACAGTCTAGCCCCGGCCCAGCCTAGTCTAACTTCCTTCCAGTATTCTCAATCCCACTGGATGGTACCCACTTTTCAATTACTTTCAGCCTAGAAATTCACTGTCCAATTAATCACCAAGCCTGTCAATCAGAGATCCTAAACACTCTGTCATTCCATTACTTACTGCTCAGACACCACTCTGACAAACCATAGGAGAAATAAACATGGTGTCTATGTGACTGTGCATGGTAAGACTTATGTACGGATGGTGCTATTATTAGGTAATTGCCACTAAATGAATTAACATGCCAGCTCAGACCATTTGGGATTGTCCATATAAAGTTGGAGAAAGCCCACCTCAAACCAAGAGTTACCCCTAGCAATGAGTCAGAGTCCAACCTCTGTTAGCAAAATGTTTAAGCAAGAGATAAAAGATTTATGCTATCAGTACCAAAGAAATCTGTCTTTTATTTCCTGTAACAAGACAGAATGTGCTGCTTGTGGCAGTTAGACAGAGGTGTTCAGGCATGAAGAAGTAAAGGCAACCTTATTGGGAAAAAGGGATTCATTGGTATACTGGATTGTAAGCTTTGCAACATAAAAGACCCTGATATGTTGCCCATTGCACAACTAGCAGTAAACACCATGCATAGCAAGTAATAAGCACTCAATAAATAGTCGTTGAATATATGCACATCTCCAATGTCTCTTAAATGTATAATAATATTGTGATTAAAAGAAACCAAAAGATTAGTAACAGTCCTAAATCAACATAACAATAATTTGAATCACAAATTATCTCCCAGTATGAAATCAAGGGCTATGGGAAAGCCAATGGATACTGAAAATAGCTTTAAGTTTTCTGGACAATTTTTTCAATGTAATAAAACTTTGGTAGTAAGACAAGTTGTGATCAATGTGTCCAAAACCTGTTTTCCTTGCAGTGTACATTGTCAGTGCTGACACAGAATCCATTCCCTTCAGCTTAATAGATGCTCAGTTAAGATCACTCAAACAGTCACCATCTCCAGCTTCAAGGGGAGATCCAGATTAATCTAAGCCAAGCAGCTGGTGCAGAGATGAACACATCGCCTACATGGAGTTAATCAGACTGAAAGAACTAACAACTCACACTTTTCAGAACTTTTTCCTGTTCTCTCATTAATATGGACAAGAAAACCTGACTCTAGAGGCTGGTGGGAACATTTTTGACAGTGTAGGGACCCTGCTTCGGGATAACGCGGATACACGGAAAATGGCAGAGTAGAAGAAGGCAGATCTCTGATAACATCATGAGGTCAGTGATTCAACAAACTCTGGACTCCAGCCCACCCCACCCCTCATCTGGAATCTCTGCTTGTGAGAAAAATGATCTTTCTTTTTTTTTTGTGTGTGGTACTGGGGATTGAACCCAGGGGCATCCTACCTCCGAGCTACACCCCCAGCCTTATTTTATTTTTTATTTTGAAACAGGGTCTTGCTAAGTTGCCAAGAGCCTCATTAAGTTGCTGAGGCTGGCCACGAACCTGCGATCTTTGTCTCAGCCTCCCAAGTACTGGGATTACAGGTGTGCAAGATAAATTTTCTAATTGTCAAAACCAGTTTGAGTTTTTATTTGCAAAATGCATCCTAACTGATAATTTACTTATAAATGATAGTCTGCTGAGAAAAGAGATGATTCAGGCCCTGGGAGGAATATTCAAAATACTAATCAGTCTTAAAAGTGACTGAGAGGGAGTTCCCATTTAAAGGTAGACCTGATCTTACTTTTTATTCATGCTGAACTATTCTTTCAAGAGTGGTAATGAAGGCAGAATGGAAGGATGAGTGTTTTTTTCATTTTCTTATTCCATAAACATTCATTCAGCCAGGCCGCATTTAGGTGTTTATTTATAAACTATTTCATTTAATGTTCACAAAAACTCAAGGAAGTAAGCAGTGTGAATCATGTTTAAGAAAAGGAAATTGAGCTCATCCAAGTTAAATGACTTGACTGGCATCGTGGAATCCCTGAAAACCAGGACTCGATCATTAAACTGTCTCCTTTCAAAACCCAGGCTCTCTTCACCACCCTCTGTTGCCTTCCATAATTAAGTTTGGCAAAAATTGGCAATCTGATGCCCAAATTTGGCAAGTTGATGATTAAAAGTCCAGATTTCCTAATAAAGTCTTGGCAAAAACCCCTGCTGGTCTGGCATTCAAATCTACCTGAATGTATAAGAAGATATCAAGATGATAAAGTGCTTCACAACCTACAGGATGGGCATGCAAATTACTAGGCAAAATCCATGAATTGGAGCACAGTTTTGCTACTCCCTGGAAAATGGATTAAAATATGAAGAATTATATTTTGTCCATATGGTCCAGGAAATCCTAGACTTATTCTGGTGTTAACTAGAGCATCAATGACCACCCCAGATTGCTACCATCTAAGGTTCTTTGACAAGAAGAAAACAGGAGATACTTGCAAGTTTGGGGCAACCTCCTTAGTTAGATAAGAGCGTGGTTTAACATTGTGTGTGCATGCGTGTGTGTGTGTGTGTGTGTGTGTGTGTGTGTGTGTGTTTTACTGGGGATTGAACCCATGAGCATTCTACCTCTAAGCTACACTCCCAACCCTTTCTATTTTTTTATTTTGAAACAGGGTTTCATCAAGTTGCTGAGATTCTCACTAAGTTGCGGAGGCTGGCCTGAAACTTATGAACCTGCAAAATATGAACCTGTGATCCTTTTGTCTCAGCTTCCCAAGTACTGGGATTACAGATGTGCACCACCAACCCCAGCTTTAACATTTTTTATATATAGTAGTTTCGGACTTAAAGGAAAGGTTCCAAAAACAGCACAAAACATCCCCCATATACATTTGACATAGATTCCTCAAATATCAACATTTTATCACACTTCCTTTATCATCCTATCATTCTATCTATCATCCTATCTTCCTATCCATCCATCTATCCTTCATCTATCTATAGTTTTTGTTCTTCTGAGATGTTTGAGAGCAAGTTGCATGTGTCAGTATATATTTCCAAAGACAAGATCAGTTTTTTTTCTTCTTGTTTAACCACAGTACTCTTACCAAATCAGAAAATTTACTTAGATGCAGTATTATTTTCAAATTGATAGACTTTATTCAGGTTTTGCCAATGGTCTTATAAGGCCCACTTTCTGATCCAAGATCCAATCCAGGATCACACTTGCATTCTGTTGTCATGGCTGTTTATTCTCCCTTGATCTGGAACAGCTCCTCACACTGGCAACTCTGAAGCGTGGTAGCCAGCTATTTTGTAGACTGTCCTTCAATTTGGGATTTCCTGACATCTCCTTCAGGTTACAGACTTTGGGCAGGAACACTGCAGAAATGATGTGGGTTGTCCATGTCACACATGTCGGGAAGCACATGTGTGATATTCCTTTGTCCCTCTACTGTTGTCAGCTTCGACCACTGGCCAAGGCGCTGTCTGTCTGGCCTCTTCTTCTCTGTCAAGTTACCATTTTCCCTTTGCTTCCACACTTTTCCTTCTTCCTGCACACACAGCTGTAACGCAGTTTGCAGGCCTCTTACATCTGGGGAGAGCCAGGTGTGGTGGCACACGCTTGTAATCCCAGTACTTGGGAAGCTGAGACAGGAGGATCACAGGTTCGCAGCCAGCCTCAGCAACTTGTGAGGCCCTCTGCAACTTAGTGAGACCCTGTTTCAAAATAAAGAATAAATAACCGGGCTGGGGGTGGAGCTCAGAGGTAGAATGCCCCTGGGTTCAATCCCCAGTACCGCAAAAAAAAAAAAAATCTGGGGAGGATGGCCCATAGAACTATATTGTAAGTGGTATATGCCCCTTTTAGCAGTGACCCCTGATATCCCACAAGGTATTCCCTTGGCATTCAATTGGATGCCTAAGACCTAGCAGGGGACTTTAAGAAGGCTTTGGTAATTTCACATCACAGATACGTATAGGTATTTTAAAATATGTTTGTCTATTTACTAATTTGAAATTAACATTGAATTTTGTTTACTAAATCTGTTACTATGTTAATTTATCTTTTTTCACATTTAGAAAAACCATCATCAGAGGAAGTTCATAGGCTTCTCCAGATTACAAAAAGGGTCCAAGACATAAAACAGGTTAAGGTGGAAAGAGGGGTTACAGAGTCACAACATTTTGAGGAGCCACCAGAAAAGCAGGTGGGGAGCGTCTGCATTAGAATCTTTGTGACAGAGAAATAGACTCTTACCATTTTAAGATGAGATTTATGCAGTATTTATTCAGCAAATATCTTCTATCTGACTAATGAGGAGAATAAAGTTGTAAATTTGGAAATTACATGCATGGGGAGATGGTTGAAGCCAAAGGATTGGATGTGATCATTAAGAAGAAAGAGGAAAAAAAACCAGAAGACAAATCCAAGGACGACAGCATGTGGCTAAGGAAGCAGGCAGAGTCAGTGTGCACAGAGGAGAGAGGACCAGGGATCTATGGTGCAAGAGACGACCTACAGCTGATGCCAGAGTTCCACTCCCAGATGTCTCCAAATAGAAGTCCCTTCACTTAATCTCTGCTAAAAAGAAAAGAACCAGCTGGGGGGGGGCACGCCTGTAATCCCAGTACTTGGGAGGCTAAGACAGGAGGATCACAGGTTCAAGAACAGCTTCAGCAATGTAGCAAGACTCTCAGCAACCTAGTAAGACCCTGTTTCAAAACAACAAAAATAAAAGGGGCTGGGGGCATAGTCCTGAAGTAGAATTTCCCTGGGTTCAATCTCTAGTATGAAAGAAAAAAAGAGAAAGAAAGAGAGAGAGAGAGAGAGAGAGAGAAAGAAAGAGAGAAAGAGAGAAAGAGAGGAAGGAAGGAAGGAAGGAAGGAAGGAAGGAAGGAAGGAAGGAAGGAAGGAAAGAAGGAAGGAAGGAAGGAGGCAGGCTACATTGGTAGATTTTTCTCAGCTGTATCTGTCTTCTACAAGATGACAGGTATTATACCTCCCCACGTCCAGGTTTCTTTATTTAAAAGAAAATGCTGTGCAATTTAAAGTAGGTAATATGACCAAACACATGACAAATATCCTAGCGTTGTCTGACACATACCTGTCACAGATAAAGCCAGCTCTACTCTTCCCCATTCTTTCCCATTGCTGTCCATTAGCAATCCATCTCATATGTTAGAGTTTAAAAGAATTAAATAGCATATTAAGAAGACTAAATTTTTTTTCTTGAGTCAAACCCATAGCATGCTAGACTTATACTAGACACTAAAATCCTACCTATAAAACTAAAATAAGCAAAATCATGATTAAAATTTGAGAAGAACATTGATATTCTGTTTGGGAAAGAGTAAAAACTATAGAAAGGGGAGAGTGTAATTTTAAAATGCCAATCAAAAAGAATCAAGACACCAAACCACAATTTTCTGGGGTTTAGTACCAGACAGGTCTCCTGTGCTGGACATACAGACACTGGGGCCTCGGGGAGTCTAGCTCTGAATCCCTCCTTCTCTCTCCTCAGGGCCTCATTCCTGACCCTGTGCTCGCTGACCATAAAAGCTCTGTGAAAGGGAGGGGGAGGAGGCTTCCAAATGTAAAACCATGAATTTTAGAAGGTAAATATTCACCCGAGCTAGGTTCCACTAAGTTCTTTCGATGCTGGATGTGGATATCTTATACAAAAAAAAGACACTATGATATTCTGTATGTGTTCTCAAAAATTCGATTACATCGTCAAGTGGAAAATGAAAAGGTAGATTAATGTGGCCAGAGCATGGGAAACAAACACTGCCTCCCGTCTACTCTGAGACACTGCCTGAAGCGGCACTTGGAATTTCCATCACGGAAGTGTGGACAGAAGCAGTCACAGCATTCTGACCGCCGTTCTGTGACTGCACCCCAGAACTTTCCCACCTTGCAGACTCCTCTCTTACCCCAGACTGAGCCAGAGATAACTCCCCACCCCAGACGCTGAGAGGTGGTTTCCGTCCTCAACAACCATCTGTGCAGAATGAAACTAGAGCAGAAAAGAGTCTGGCCTATGCTACCAAAGAACTTTCCAGAGAACCGGAGACTCTTTCTATGAAAAATGCTAGAATTGAAAATCCCTAACAACCTCAGCCTCCTCCTCAGTTTCCAGAAGAAAGTGCTGCCACCTACAGGGACCATGTGTAACTGATGCCTACAGAAAGGGCGGAGTCCAGTGCAGTCAGAAGTTGCAATCAGCTAGAGGGGGAATTAAGTTACAGTGGCACGCCACAGGAGAGGAATAAAACACCCACTTTTAAGTTCTTACACCTAACATAGTCTACATCTTTGCTGTCCAGTGTGGCAGCCACTAGTCACATGTGCTCTTAAGCACTTGGAATGCAGCTATGGTGACTAAAGAAAGCGATAATACCTCTATATGTGAACTTTAATATTTGAAATGTGAATCAAAATCACGGTCAACATAGTATTTCGACTTTTTCTGAGCAAAGATTGTTTTCCTGTGTTCAACTGGAATTTGGAATTACTGATTCATAAACAAAGGTCATTGACTAGCACCTTTAATTTTCAAAATTGTAGTCAGAGCAGTGTTATCGTAAACCCATCGTTACTCTGTTTTGCTTTTGAAACTCAAAGTAGAACTTTGATTTAATAATCAAGATATAACATAGAACTTGTAAGATGATATCCATTTTTGTACTTTCTAATTGCCATGAGCCTATAACAAATACTTTAAATGCCACAAATATATAGAGGTAACTAAGAGGAACCTGTTGTATTTTTGGATCTGTCAAAGACTGATTGCAGGTCCTATAACACTTGGAGAACAAGTTTTCTTCCAAGTGAAGAATTAAATAAGCCAAGTTACTATTAAAACACTTTTCATTTTATTTAATCTAATTAACTTAAATTTATTAACTGCTATTCAATTCAGCCATTGAAAACTGAAATATAGTTATTAAAACGTAAATATATTAATCTACTTTTTGCGTATGTGTGTCTATTCTTTTTTGGTACTAGGTACTGGGGATAAAACCCAGTACTGAGTATCCTTGTGCGTGCAAGGCAAGGCAAGCATTTTACCACTGAGCTTCATCCCAGCCCTAGTCTATTTTTTCAAATGGAAATCTTAAAATATCTACATACAGAAAAATATTCCTAATGAAAATTTTGCGTGTGAATTGAGATGTGCTGTAAGTGAAAGATACATGCCAAGTTTCAGTTAGTATGAAGCAAAAGAATGTAATATATCTCCTTAATAATTGTTTATATTGATTGCATGTTGAAGTTATGATAGTTTAGCTATGGCATGTCAAATAAATTATATTATTAACATTAATTTCGTTGGTTTCTCTTTACTTTTTTTTTGCGGTACTGGGGATTGAACCCAGGGGCATTCAACCTCTGAGCTACACCCCCAGCCCTATTTTTTTATTCTTTATTTTGAAACAGGGTCTCACTAAATTGCGGAGGGCCTCACTAACTAGCTGAGACGGGCAGTGAACCAGATCCTCCTGACTCAGCCTCCCAAGTACTGGGATTACAACTGTGCACCACCACGCCCGGCTTGGTTTCTCTTTACTTTTTAATGTAGTTACTACAAAATTTTAAATGGCACATATGGCAGATATATTTCTACTGCACCATGCTATTCTAATTGATTAAAAGGCAAAAAGGGGGGTGTTCAGTACCTACAGAATCACATGAAACACTATATTTACAAATGTCCTTATTTGACCTAATTTAAAAAAAAAAACATGTAGCAGACACTAATATTTGTATAGGTTAATATAAAACAATTATTTTAGAGGAAATGATCTAAATTCATCTTTGATGGTCATCATTGTGACTGATAACTATCTTAAAATGATAGAAAATTTATTTTTGATGAATGTAATTACATGATCATCTCTATCATGGTTAATGAACTATTAATAGGAAACACACATGTTAAAGACGGTCCACTATATTTGTTTTCTGCTGTATTTGTTTTCTTTCACCAATTTCTAGCACTATGTCCCCAGACTATATTATATACAGAGACTATATATATATATAATTATATATTTAATTATATATTTTATTTTATATATATTACAGATAGCCTATATCTTTTTTTTTTTTTTTTTGCAGTACTGGGGATTGAACCCAGGGGCGTTCTACCTCCACGCTACACCCCCGGCCCTATATTTTTTTATATTTTATTTTGAAACCGGGTCTCACGAAGTTGCGGAGGGCCTCACTAGGTAGAGAGAGAGAGAGAAACAGGGGAAGAGAGAGAAAGAGGGAGAGGGAGCGAGCTGAGGCTGGCCGCGAACCCCGATCCTCCGGTCTCCACCTCCCAAAGTACTGGGATTACAAGCGTGCGCCACTACGCCCGGCCGATAGCCTATATCTATGTGTAGGTTTCTCGACATATGTTAAGGACTCTGTGCTCAGCCATCTCCCACTATCCTCCATTCTCAGGAGCACAACACTCCTCTGGGGTCCCACCCTTAGGTCCTCAGTGGCTAAAACATTCTTTCATCAAGGATGTCTTCCTCCAGTCTACAAACACCATACCTGCCCTTTCCTTCTTTTCCATATTCCATCTTTAACATATCCTTCTATTACTCAACAGAAAAACAAAACAAAACCAACCAGAAGCAGCTGGCAGATAGCCACACAAAGATAGGGTGTCTCACCATCCCAGTTTGTTTGCCCAGGATTGTCCTGATTTGAGTATTGGAATTCTCACCTTCTGGGAAACCCCCGAGTCCAGGGCGCAGCAGAACCCTCGGCCTCCCCCCTTGGCATCTCACCTGATGGCAGCAAAGCAAGAGAGAGGGTCCCACCCTCTGTGCTCTGGCCGCAGGGATCTACCTGTGTTCTCCACCCCTTCCCTTCGCCCACATGGCTGCCCTGCCCTTACCGCACCCTCTCTTGCCTGGCTTCAGGGAATCTTCTGGGCATCATTCCTTCTCCAAGTCCTCACTCATTCCTCTAGGCAGGGATAAATTTATTGAATCCAGGAGAATCACTCCTCTGTTGGCTCCCAGGCCTCCCAGCAGCTGTAGCTCCCTGAAGTCAGAAGGAGTCTTGCTAGTCTTTCCAGGATTCTCACCGGTATTCGGAATTTGGGAGTGAATTTGGGAGACAGTTGATGTGTCTCAGAAGAGTACCTGAGCTCTGGGTAACCTTGGCTTTCTTCCAGCTAATGCACCGTCTTCTGAAGTAACTAGCAACAAACTGTTCTCAAGACCAGCCTTGGAGAATCTCTATCTTCGCCTCTCCAGCACAATGGATAACACCATTCTGTTAGTCACCCCCAACTAAGGACACCTCACTCCACCCCTGGGATGGGGGGTACACACAAAACAAAGACACACCAAAATGCAACAGCAACAACAATCAAAACAAAAGGAAATACTCTCGGTTTTCGCTTTCTATACAGACTAGTGGGTTTCGCCTTTGGGCAGTGGACGGGCTTGCTATGCGTATCTCGTTCCCACGTGAGAGCAGACACGTGAGTATCTTTGCCAGCGAGCAATGCAGCAAGGCTGAGAAAATCTGTAGAAATAAGGAAAGAAGCGCACCTGGAGAAGGATGGGGAAAGAGGACACGAAATGACACCAGACGCAGCCCTGCCTGTCCAGGCACTGCCATGGTGAACGTGTGGAGATAAGTATGTCATATTAATACTGTGTAACACATACGAAACTAAATTGCCTTCAGAGATACAGAAAAATTAAACATTCAGTAAATATTTTAACAATAATTTTTATGTTTATGCTGTGCATTTCAACTCATCTATTTTAATATTATATACATATATACATATACATATATACATATATACATATATATATATGTGGTACTGGGGATTGAACCCAGGGGCATTCTACCTCTGAGCCACATCCCCAGCCCTATTTTTATTCTTTATTTTGAAACAGGGTCATACTAAGTTGTGGAGGGCCTCACTAAGTAGCTGAGGCTAGCCACGAACCTATGATCCTCCTGTCTAAGCCTCCCAAGTACTGGGATTACAAGTGTGTGCCACCACGCCTGGCTTTTAATATATTTTAATAGATTTATATATATCTGCATGTTAAAATATTCTGTGTTTACATTTTCAGCTATACTTAAAATAATAGATTATTAATGTTTTAGTGCAAATTATGTAAAATAACTTTTCCTATATGATTCTCTAAACCCTATGAGGTAGCTTCTGTCATTATCCCCATTTTATAGAGGAGCCTGCGGCATGGAGAAGCGAAGGAACTTGTCCAAGGTCACAGAATTTGTGAATGGAAGAGCCAGGACTTAAGGCAGTCCCTTTCAAGGTGACAGCCACCCTCTGACACGCAAAGAAACATGTTCACACCACACTCTCGTCATCGAATAGCACATCAGCAAAACCGATTCGTAATAGAATCTGCAAAATCCAAAACAATATTTCAGCATGCGCCACACTGTTTTGCTACAAACTCTACAGCATGCTTTCAATGGATGCTCTAAAAATACACATATACCTTAGTAAAAAAAAAATGCTTATTTCTCAAGGCATAAGCCCATGCATGGAAGAGTAGATAATGGGGTTGTAATAAGAAATTCATTTCTCCTTCATTTAAATTAGAATTACATAGCGGGTGTGGTGGTGCACACCTATGATCCCCAAACATGGGAGGTTGAGACAGGAGAATTTCAAGTTCAAGGCTAACCTCAGCAACTTAGCAAGATCCTGTTTCAAAATAAGGATTCTACTCAGAGGTAGAATGCCCCTGGGTTCAATCCCCAGTACCACTAAAAAAAATAAATAAGAATTATAGTCATTTTTTACCTGAAAGAGACTGTAGAAGTGTTATCAACTTTAGCTGCTCTTTGGAAATACCTGGACAACTTTAAAAGTCTCTGAAGTTTGCTCACCACATGCAGAGACTGTGATGTCATTGGTCTGAGCCACAGCCTGGACACTGGGATTTTCAAATCCTCAAGAGCGTTCGAATGTGCACCCCAGATGGAGAGTCACTGCTTTGTTTGTAGTAAACTAAGGATTCTGCAAGTGCAGCCTGCAGATCCATGATGACCTGACCTTAGCTTCACCTGGGAATTCATTAGAAATGCAAATTATGCTGGGTGCAGTAGTGCATTCCTGTAATCCTGGTACTTGGGAGGCTAGGACCAGAGGATTGCAGGTTCGAGGCCAGCCTGGGCAACTTAATGAGACCCTGTTTAAAAAAATAAAAAGAACTGGGGCTGTAGCTTAGTGGTAGATTGCTCTTGGGTTTGATCCCCAGTGCAAGAAAAGAAAGAAAGGAGAGAGAGAGAGAGAACACACATTTTTAGATCCCATCCCAGATCTACTGAGTTAGAAACTGAGTCTGGGGCTCAGTAATCGCTGTTTTAGTGTGCCCTTCAGGTGATTCTGAAACACATTTGAGTTTGAGAACCACTCAGCCAGTCTGATTCCTTCATTTAGAGAAAACTGAAATCCAGAAAATTAAGATAATTTGTTTAACATCTCATGACTCATGAGTGCTAGAGCTAGAAACAAAATGATAATAATAGTGGACATTTATGGAGGGCTTACTGCTCTAGGGGTACTATTTTGCGTTGACTAATTCATGTAATCACCACAACAACTCGAAAGGGATGTGTTCTGCTATTATCGTACAGAAATTACCCATGATCACAGAGCTGAGGAGTAGAGAAACGGGCATTCGAACATCTCTCCAGTGAGCAATACAATGGGAATGTGTCCCAGAATCTTATTCTAAGAAAGAGAAATGGCTGAAGTCTAAATTTCCTATGCATAGGGTTAGACTATGAGTGACAGAGTCTAGGAAAATGAACAGCAAAGCATTCATTGCTATTCATAACTGTTTCTACTAATTTAAAGCACTCCATGGGCATGATTACTCTTTTAGTTAAATATTTAGTACATGCCAAATAATTTTTTAAAAAAATAAGGATAAATAACAAACATTAAAGTGAACATGTGAGTAACAACTAAGATTTTGCTATCTTGGATTTTTTTTGTTTTTATTTTTTATCTACATTTCCGTGTTTTCAATAACTTGTCAATGGGAAAATGATGTTGGACCAGATGTGAAGAAAAGTTTGAATACCACTGTGTCAGCCCCCGTTCCTTAGGTGGCACAGCATAGCATGCCAGTAGAATGATGTGTACATACCGTCTAGGAAGTAGTATTTTTAACCATAAATCCATGAAATGTATATGCAAAATAAATTTACATAAATATGTTCTAATATTTCATGACAGGTCTAGAGTTTTATATCTTGCATGAGATTATCAATGGAAGCTTAATCAACTCATTGATTATTTTCTGGACATCTTCACATAATAACAGTGTCTACCAATTTCCCTGGCACTGTTGTGGCTTGAATTCTGTTATGTTTTGGATTTGGAGGCGCACCCCACCCCCAGCCTCATGTATGGCAATACCGAAATGTTCAGAGGTGAAATAATTGAATCATGAGGGTTCTAACCTCATTAGTGGGTTAATCCATTGATAAAATCATTTGAATGGATCTACTGAGTGGTAACTATAGGCAGGTGGGCTGTGGCTGGAGAAGGTAGATCACTGGGGGTATGGCCTTGAGAACTATATCTGTCACTGGCAAGCTCTCTCTCTCTCTCTCTTTCAATCTCCCTCTGATTCTGGATGCCATGAGCTGAGCAACTTTCCTCCACCATGATTTTTCTGCCTTGGAGCCAGCCACCCATGGACTGAATCTCTGAAACCATAAGCCAAATAAACCTTTCCTCCTCTAAGTTGCTCTAGTCAGGTATTTTCATCACAGTGATGAAAAGCTAACACAAGCACTTTATCAAGATCTTGTAGTTTTGCAAATAGCTTTCATTTTGTTCTCATAGCAGTGTGTGGGACTGTGGCATGTGCAGGGAGTTTACTATCATCAGGGGAGGGGAGAAGGTGTAGGAGGTAACAAGGAGCCTAGAAAGACCCAGGAGGAGCTTCTCACAAGAGAGCACTGGGGAGCAGGCTGGAAATCTGGGAAGAAGTCTGTCTGGGAATTCTACACCTACCGTACTAGATTCCAGAAGGAGAGAACAAAACAAATTTCTCACCAAAATATTCTACACAAGATAACAAAGAACAGTACAGGTGTTAAGATCGCTCTCAAGATGGAAATAAGAAGGAAAGGAGACAGAGAACACAGGGATGGAATTTGGAGTTGGATAATGGACTTAAGAGGAATACTTAATATTCCATTTCTAGGTGCCAGTCCTTGTGGTGTAAGCCTGTCTTCGGTAGAGCATGCCACTAATTGCAATGTCTTGTTGGCTAGTCTTTTTGTGAAATCAAAGAAAGGCAACGAGTTCTACCTCTGAACCCAATCAGTGTGGAACACGGTCATGACCCACAGGAGGGTAAAATAACCTGCCAGTGATTTGTTCAGGAAAGATGAGCTGACAGCCAAAGATATCTGGAAGAAACAAGTATCCTGGGACTCCATGCATATTGAAAAGGTAGGGGGTTGGCTTCCACAGCTTGAGGCTTGGCACAATCTCACCTCCATCTTATATTTGATGATCCTTGATGTCACCTTGCTCATATACATGTATGTGTGCTTCACTGAGAGTGTTCAGGAAGCCGTACAGATTAATCCACAGCATCGACTTAGCTTTAATTATGCTTTTACCGAGTTTATCACATTCTGAATCCCACTAACCCTTTCAGGTGCTAATAAAGAAAGGAATCAGAAGGCCCTAACCCTGCTGATCAGAGAAGCAATGCCACACTTCCCTAAGGATGACCCCTGGCGTATGCAAGTCTGTTCCTCCTTGCATATGCCACCAGGTTTCCATCAGCAAAAATATTTGTAAGATGAAATCACAGGATCATGACATTTTAATCAAAAATGAAAATGTGCCCCAAGATTTCCATTGTCTGCTTATCAGCCATCACTTGGTGGTCTTGCTGCATAAACCTCCAGGGCAGGGCAAGCCGAGGAAATATTAATAGAGTTTCAGATGTTTGATCATTTTAAATACAGTAAAAAGAATCTAATTTACAAACACAATGTCTAATACACATGCAGGGCCATACTGTCTTAGGCAATGAAAATCCCAGGAATATTCTGATTTCATGTTTGATTTTCTAGACCATCTAGTAGATTTCGATTAATGTATTATTGCTGCTACTCCAAAGGTTGCAGTCATTTTCATTTTAATTCATCGTGATGACCAGAATGCTGGAAGAAGTTAGGAGAGGTAGATTGGGGGGTGGGGAGGAGAAGGATACCAGGGATTGAACTCATGGGCATTCTAAAGAGAGGCAGATTTTAATGCCCAACTCTGTCCGAAAATCAGTGCAGGATGTCGAGTGAGTCACTGCCCATCTTCAGCCTTAGTTTCCTCTTCTGTAAACTAAGGGCTTAGGCTAGGAGTGCTCTGATGTCCCCTGGCACTCCCGCATACTCTAATTTTCTGATTCTAAGTGCGACAGTATTGTGGCTTCTCTTGAAGTAGTATGGAACAGCTTCGAAAGAACAAATCAGTTGAGGATTATTAAGTAAAAGCATAAAAAGGAACAGAGGATGACAAGTATATTTTAAGCTGCATCGATGAAAGGAGCCCGCCCCCAAAGAGACATCCATAATAATAAAGCAGTTTGCATCTTAACACCTATTTTCCTAGCTCTGTTAGGAAAAACAAACAAACCAGGCTATGACTAATTCAATTGCACACAAGTTCCTACTAAATTTCTAGCACACAGGTGTCTCTAAAGAATGCTAAATTAGCCGACACACAAAACTATAAAGAATGTATACAGCAGGAACAGTCAAAACTCCCAAGGATGCCGGTGTCTTTGCAAATGTCTACATTCCTAAAGTTTTATATGCTATGTTAGAATTTATAAACTACCTTGTTTTGGGGTACAGTCAAGGAGCCAATGCCATCTTACAGATAACCCTTGGAATGGCCTCTGTGTCTAGAAGCACACTTCGGTAGGTTCATCTAGAAGCACAAAGACAATCACCCTTTTATGGGAAATGGATGGATTCATTCCTCACGTCTCCACTTCTCTGAAAATCTGCCTACTGCCTCAGTTTACCACTCCACATCCTGCTGCATTTTTCTTTTTGCCTCCTGGGTTGTGGCACTCATTCTCAGAATCGAAGGCTTCATCTTACTTCTAGCTGGACGGGAGAAAAGGTATCTGCGAAGGCACAAACAGGCAGAGGGGCCAAGTGAGAACGGCTGCTTCTGGGTGGGACAGCAGCTGATAGCTCGGTGACAGTAAACATGCACGCGCCTGCTCTTCCAGAGAGCAGCCATCTGAGCGGTGACCCTGAGATCAGGATCCAAGGTTCGAGGCCAGCGCCCGCCCAGGCTGCTCTGGCGGGAATACGTTGCCTTCAGACTCTTGGATCTTGCTTTCAGCCATTTGGGGCATGAGGAGGGAAGATGAGAAAGAAGGCAAGAGACAAGAGAGATGGAAACTTTGAAATATGTCCTTAAAAGCCTCTTTACAGCGATGAGTAATAAAAAGATTGGGGCCAGGAAACATATTCAACCTTTCCACATTTTCTCTAAACAGTTATAAAACTGGGAGTCTTGTAAGGTCAGAGTTAAAGTAATACTGCCTTGTTTTTGAATTTTAAATGGTTTTTAATGGAACGTTGAAATAGCTGCGGTACTAGTAAAAGGTGTGCACAAAGGTTTGAGTCAGGAGAGGGACAATGGGACCCACCAAGCGAGGAGGTCAGACAGGGTTGACATGAACACCCATCTAGGCCCAGGAAGGCTTTCTACAAACCAGGCCCTCCCCTCACCTCCACACATATTGTTTTTGTCTCATCTAACCCATAATAATGATGATTTATTATGAAATTATTCAATGTATGCAACCAATTATAATTTATTATTCTCAACTTATTCCAAAAACATTGGTTAAATGCCTACTATATACCAGGTACTCTCCTAAGTACTGGAAATATAGAATTGGTCAAAACAAAGAGCCCTACCTTCAAAGACCTTATATTCTAGTGTAGGGCGCCAGACAAATAAGTAAAATACACAGCAGGTTAGAAGGTGACCGAAGGAAAAGAATAAAGTAAGATAAGGAGCAAAGTGGATGGGGACGGCAGGGAGATGGGTCGCCATTTTAAATATGGCGGTCAGTGAAGGCCAGGCTGAGGTAAAATCTGAAAATCAGTTGAAGACAGTGAAGGAACAAGCCGTGTGTTTGAGGAGAGAACAAATACAAGCGTTCTGGATCAGAGGCATGGCTGTGGCATCCGAGGCCAGCAAGGAGGCCCGTGTGCCTGCAGCAGAATGAGCAGAGCCAGCAGGAAGTCCAGGGGGGAGGAGGGAGGGCCGCGGGTTTGGCCTTGGCTCAGTGAGCATAGAGGTGACTGGGAGGTTTTGGACAGATGTGACATGCTCTGGTAAGGCTAGAACTAACTGTCCTTATCCTATGGGCTGGAAAGGCAGGAGCAGTTCTTAGGTCACACGGCCCTCCAGGTGACAGATAGCGACACCGGGATGAGAGGGGCAGGCGCAGTGGCATGAAGTGGTTCAATTGCAGGCGCGTCTGTATTGCAAAGGCAACGGATCCTCTGAGGTTTCGATGAGCAGCATGGAAGGGAGGAGTTGAGAATTACCCCGGAGATTTGAGACCTGAAAAGACAGAGCTGCCTACATCAAAAATAGAACCCGGGGTGACCTGGATAAGAAGGTTCGGGGCGGGGAGAGTAGGAATTCCCTCGTAGACAAGTGGAGTGTGAGAAACCTGTTGGACATCCACAGGAGACGCTGAGCCGGCAGCTGAATGGACAGTCTAGAGTTGAAGGGGAGCAGGAGTGAAAGATGGTGCTTAAAGCCGTGATGCCAGATATGCACGAAAAAACAGAGAGGAGAAGTCCAAGGGCTGAGCTCTGGGAAGCAACAGCTCTCAGAGATCCTGGAAATGAGGAGCGACGAGCCAAGGAGACTGAGAAGGTGCAGCTGATGAAGAATGGGAAAACCAGGAGGGCGGGGTAGAGTGGAGGCCTGTCCAAGGGAGGTCTCAAGATGGCGGCAACGACCAACGGTGGCTAAAGGATCAAGGACTGGAAATAACTAAACACTCACTTCAAATTTAGCAATTTTCCCAAATAAGGTCGGTAAAAACTGACTGGCTCATACAGTCACTAGCCTGAGTGAAAAATCAGCCAAGTTTTGGCTAAATAATTTAAAGTTAGGGGGGAAAAGCCCTTATCATCTTCAGTTGTCCTTTGTTTCATAAATCTTACTTTATAGGCCAAAGGCTGGATAGAATAAACACTTGGAATAGCACAATCTTTTTTTTTCTATCCTTTATCTAGCAGAACAGTAATAGATAGACAGGTAGAGATTTTTATGTTCTCTCCAGTAACAAAATTAATAGTAACATTTCCTAGCTAGCAATTCAAGGTTTAACTTCATATGGTGTGCGGCTATTTTTCACTTTCTAGACTCAGGAAATGATAAGTGGCTCTTTTCTTAATGAAAAATAAACTCGTTTCTTTGCCAAATCATAACTCTAATGCAAAAGTATGTCTTTCCGTTGGCTATCTTGATTTGAATGTTTGCTCTCCATGTGCTCTCTCCTTCCTGACGATCTTCTCTGCATGTGTGTGCATCTCTGGGTTCTCCTCTCGGCCCCTGGAAACCTCTGACTGCTCCTCACATCCTCGCTCTGCACTATCATAATCTGTTTCATCTTGGGCATAACATTCCATGCACACACACACACACACACACACACACACACACACACACACACACACTTTGAGAACAGCCCAGCAAGAGGGGGAGTGGGCAGGTGCAAAGCTTGGTGCAAGAAGAGAGAAGTTGGAGGTGGGGTGCTTAACCAGTGGTTTCTGTTATTTCCCACATAAACGGGTTAAGCCAGACACTGTTGGATCTAGACATACCATATTGATAAAGTCTGGCCAAACTTTTGCTGAATAGTTTTATATGTTTAACAAACACCTCTAGCAATATCTCTACACCCAGAGTGATGGTACCGGCTGGGAGTTGACCCATTAAAAGTCAATCAAATACCCTACACTAAAGAAATCAATCAGATCAATCAATTCTCAATAATTTTGAGAATAATTTCCTATTTGCATAACCATTCCAAGTTGATTTCTGAATATCGGAATTGCCTGGCTCTTAACCAAATGGGGATGGATTATAGGACCTTTCTGGCAGGATATTATAATCTCAACTTTAAAGCACATCTGTAATAGAAGAAGCCACACAGTGAGTGAGTATCTTACTAGTGTAGTGAGTATGTCGGAAAGCTGCAATTTTAATATTTCTGAACTACTCATTATGGTGATTCTCGGAATATGATCCGCCAATAAAACTTCCTGCATGTTCTTCATTAGATGTGATTATTTTGGTGTCCTTGGCTCTTTTAAAAGAACCATGACTGAGAATAAAGGAAAGGTACATGCTCTGTTTGAAATGCAATGAATTACTTTGAGTCTGAGTCTTATTAGAACCTGGGAGCTCCAGAGAATGCATTACCCAACATATGCTTTTCCCTACAAAATCCCTTAAAAGAGAAAAAGCAGAAAAACATAAGAAAGAAGGGTTGAATGGCCCAGAACCCTCATAAATATTTTCTGAAGGCAAACACACATTTTCAGGAAAAGGGTATCAAATGTTGAAGGGGGAAAATGCTGGTAATATTTAAAAATAAATAAAATTAATAAAATACTAACAATTACATTTTAATAATGTATTATAGTCCTATCCATTATGGTAAATTTGACACCTTGAAAAGAAGTCGAAGAGAATATTCTTTTCTCTACATCTTTGTGATTTAGAACTGTTACTTTTATAATCCTGGTGAAAAAGTTTTGCAGAAAAGCATGGAAAGGTACTTAGGGACCTTGTGACGATGTTCTAAATTTGTAAGGAAAAAACTGCAATATTGATATGAAGATTAAATTTAAAATTAGGAAGTACCCCATTGAAAGAACAGTATTTAGAAATGATGCAGTTGGAAAGTGTCATCGAAGCACACATCCCCTTGAATTCTGAATCAATATTAATAACAAATTTCATGGTGCTTCCATTTTGCCATTGCAATTTTTCTTTACTCTCCCAAAATATGAGTAAGATGTTTGTTATTTAAAAAAAAAAGACTGCATTTAGCATCAGCCTCAAAAAAGGCTGAATTCCTAGTACCACCAGGTGCATGACACTGACTGCTAATTGGATGTGGCTGCTTTTAGCAAATCTGGTAGCTGCTAAAAGCCACAGTTGCTGGGTCGCCACCTCACCTGCATGCAGGGCACAGGACTACTACTTCTCCTCTTCCAAAGCCACACATCTGCAAAATTTGCCACACAAAAATATAGAGCCAAGTTCATCATTTACATGCATAGAGACAGAAATATTAACAAGCCACTTACAAGGCCACTGCAAGAAAATGTGAACCTCTTCGCGCATAATAAATATTCCTGTTTAAAACATTTTTGATATGGTATCTTCCTATCATAATACATTGCTTTAAGCCCTGTACGATGTAGAGTGGGTTACCAAATGAACTGCTATTAGCACATTCTTGTTTAGCTTCTCTCCTGTATGCCGTACCAACTGGCTGGTACACTACAGTCTTGGTAAATAGCACAGACCATGTCATATCTATGTCTCATATCATCATTTGTGTTTATGTTGGAACTGTGTTCTGAGGAAAAGAAAAAACTTTGTTGAAGTTGGATCACACTTGACCCGATCGGTAAAACTTACCAGGTAAGTCTCCTGGTTTGAATGTTAGCTCTTTCTGTTTGGATTTGTTCAATTTGGTTTGATTTTCCTAAGTTTATAGCTTCATTCACATATTCAATCTTTTTTTAAGTACATTCTATTAATACCCTCCTACAACAATTTCTTAAAATGTTCAAAGCTGACTAAACTGTCCTGTAAGCCCCGTTGTTCCTATGATAGTCTATGTTATACACAGTCGATCATGGTAAACTGTGTTCTCAGAAAGGAGCTATTGAGACAAGGGGGGAGAGAAGAATCCAGAAGTAGTAACACTAAAATAATCCAGCTGGTGCCCTCAAACAATGGATAAAGAATTAGGGAGGGGAAAAGGGAGGACTGAAGAAGGAAACAATTCAAATAATACTAGAGCAACGTGTGAAGGTCTTACTGCCCTTCTCACTGACTGGTGTTGGGAAGGAAGAGGGAGACTGGGGGAGACATGGAGGAAATACACAAAGTGTTGTGTGCATGTATGTTTTTATCACATTGAAACTCACTATGATGTATAATTGCAAGATACCAATAAAATAATCTTAAAAATAAATAAATAAAATAACATGAGCCATGTCCCTGTAGTCAATAGGGGCAATTTTTATTCATCCCCCACCTCAAATGAATCTGGATTTAAAAATTTTAATATAAGATATGCATAAAAATAGCTATTTTTAAGTTTTCACAAAAGTGAGAAACTTGTTATGATTACATTACTACCCATAATCCAAACTTACTGTTACATTAATATAAAAAACACCTAAATCTAAATCATAATGTAAAACATATTTAAGATGTCATTTTAAAAAATATATCTTTATATATATAATTGGTAAACAAGCAAGCATTAATTCTTACCATCTATACTGGAAATTTTACAGTACCTCATTTTTGTTGTATATCTTAGGAATTATAAAGGTGTTTTCTTTTTTATTTCTCCTTTTTTTTTTTTGGTACTGGAGGTTGAACCCAGGAGTATTCTATTTCTGAGCTACACCCCCAGCCCTTTTTATATTCTGTTTGTGTTGTTGTTGTTGTTGTTGTTTGAAACAGGGTCTTGCTACGTTGCTGAGAGTATCACTAAGTTGCTAAGGCTAGTCTCAAACCTTTGAGCCTCCTTTCTCAGCCTCCCAAGTACTGGGATTACAGACTTGCGTCAGCCTGCCAAGCAAAATGTTTTCACTATTTAAAAATAAAACTGGAGACAAATGAAGCTTAATTACTAATATATAATTCTTGACATTCTGTATGGGTAGAATCCCAGAGGATTAAATTCTAGGAATAAAGAAAAAAATTAACTCAGAAAATAAAACAATAGATGGATTTCCTGATTCTAGAATTATGGACCAAATATATATAAATATCATAAAATGAGCATATGCTCACCCCTGTTTCACAACTGTGACCCCATAGATTCGCCTTCGAGAAATCCCAATAGACAGCTTCCCCTAAAGAAGTTAATATCCCTATTTTAAGCAAATTTGTACAGGGTCATATGCCAAAGTCAAATTTAGGCAAAAATTGAGCCCACTAATGCTGATGTCTAGCTGTTTATCATGTTTCCTTAAATCTCTACATTGACTAAGCTGGGCATGGTGGCACATGCCTGTAATCCCAGTACTTGCGAGGCTGAGACAGGAGAATCGCAGGTTCAAGGATAGCTTCAACAACTTAGAGAGACACTCAGCAACTTAGCAAGACGCTGTTTCAAAATAAAGAATAAAAGGGTTCAGGGTGTAACTCAGATATAGAATGGCCCTGGGTCTAACCCCCAGTTCCACAAAAATATATGAATAAATAAGTAAATAGATAAATTGTCTATAGAATAAGTGTCTAAAGGTAAGTGATAAGACCCTTATCCTATTTAAAATTCAATTATCCAAAACTGTCTGTTTTTACTACATTTCACAAGAAAACAGTTTCTTTTTCTCTACTTGGTTTTTTTTTTTTTTCAAATAAACCTTGGGCTCCGAGAACAAAAGCTTACAGAGCGGGATAAACAGTGTAAACTCTGACCTTTGTTTTCTAGTCAAGAGACCATGGGTTTGGGTTTTGGTTTTGGTTTTTGCCTTTTGATCATAGTCATAAAATTAGGCCTGATTTCCTGAACAAAGCTCACCTGATTGGCAATGACTTCTTAGATGTCCTAACTTCAGAAATTGCACATTCGGTGACAAAACCATTCTGAGAAGATCTTGTTTTAGGATTAGCATAAGAAGAAACTTCAACTTCAAGAAGTCAGAGGATTATTTCTCCCCCTGAAGGGAAACCACTTTTTGAAAAGCTGGGCAAAATTCTATCTGGGCGTTGAAAATGGTTTTCATTGGAAACCTGGGAAATGTTTTTCATCTGACATCCTCTATTGATTCTAAAAGAATACTACAAAAGATTTATCCTAAAATACCTCGAGAGGAAAGAGCAATCACTTCCTAGTAAACTGAAACTGCCTTGCTCATCAGTATCAGGATGAGAACATTAAACCGAATCTGGAAAGAGGAGCCAGGCTTCACCCTCCCCTCCCCTGCTGTCCCATGTACACTACAAATCACTAGCCACCAGTTCTCCCTTGATGCCAAACTGCCACTGCCTAGAACAATATAGTACACAACATCTATTATGAGAAGCAACTACGTAGAAAACTGTTAGGGTTTGGATATAGAATGACCCCTGGAAGAACTCAGGTATTGATGTTCAAAGGTTCAAAGGTCTTGAGGGCTCTAATCTCATTAGTGGATAAATCCATTGTAGGGGATTTATCAGGTGGTAATGTTGGCAGGTAGAATGTGGCTGGTGGAGGTAGGTCACTGGGATGTGGTCTTGTGGACTAGAGACATATGTCCATGGAGCCCCTTCACACTCTCTCTGCTTCCTGCTGCCATGCCCTGGGCTCCACAGATGTGACCTGGCCTAACATGGACTGAAATCTCCAGAACTGTGAGCAAATAAATCTTCCTTCCTCTACATTGTGATCATCAGGCATTTGGAGGTCACAGCAGTGGGAATGCTGACTGAAACAGTAACTTTTACTGTCTGGAAAACTTATATATATATATATATATATATATATATACACACACACATATATATACATATATATACACACATATATATACGTATATATGTATA
>PVJS01014980.1:0-39539 GCA_004027185.1 Glis glis | reverse complement strand
TCATTATTTATTATTACTATTATTATTATTATTATTTTGTGATGTTATTGTCATTTTTTGAATAAAATATAAATAAATTTTAAATCATTTACTCAAGATGCCACCTTAATGGTTGATAATAATCAAAATAGTGTACTTCAAACTGTAAAGGCAACCCCAAATCATGAATTATAATAATGAACCTTTTTTTTTTTTTGTGGTACCGGGGATTGAATGCAGGGGCGTTCTACCTCTGCGCTACACCCCCGGCCCTATTTTTTTTATACTTTATTTTGAAACCGGGTCTCACGAAGTTGTGGAGGGCCTCACTAGGTAGAGGGAGGGAGGGCAAGAGAGAGAGAGAGGGAGAGAGAGAGAGAGAGAGAGAGAGCACCCGCTCTGAGTCTGGCCGCGCGAACCCGGATCCTCCGGTCTCTGCCTCCCAAAGTACTGGGATTACAAGCGTGTGCCACCACGCCCGGCATAATGAACCTTTTTAAATTTTAGTTTTTTAAATTAGTTTATAAGAGCTGTATTCTCAAAACAAATATATAGAATTCCAGGAAAGGCAAAGGAGAAGTAACAAAAACGTATTTAATTCAGACTGAAGAAGAAGGTAATTAGGTTTAATTTATATTTATTCTCCACACCAGTTTACAGTAATATCAAGGTAGACAGTATTATTCCCATTTGATAGTACAGAAGTTGAGATTCAGTGAAATTGAATCTTTACTTTAGGTCAAATGGCTAATAAGTACAAAAGTTAGTATTTCAAAATCTTCACTTTTTCAGTATATTGGCCTCCCTCTCAAACGGTGGAAAAAACAACCAGGATGTTTAAATTATGGTATGTTTACTTTTAAAAATTGGCATAATTTTTTTTTGGCCTTGGGTGTATAGAAGAAATATTTAGAGAACTAAAACTGTATTGGTTTTATTTAATCCAATCAAATGATCTCAGACACCAAAATGTATTAGTATTTTTTCCTATTCATTCTTGAGCAGCGTCCCTTGAAATATTATCTGACAGAGATGTCCTTCTTTTTTTCTAGATTTTTCTCAATAGTGACCTTATTTTGTGGGTATTGCTGGAAATAATCCTTCATTCTTCTAGCCCCCTAAAAAGCTTGGTTCCAGCATGTCACTGGTGATTTATGGCTCCTCACTACGTGGCATCATCAAGAGGGTAGAATATATATTTGCCCTCAGGAAATGAAAAAGAAACATAAATAAAAATTGCATGGTTGATTGGCCTGTTTCTGGTGAGGTAGGCCACACTTAATAGAAATCACTTTTTCCCTCCCTTTTCCTACTTTGCTCTATCGCTAAAATAAATGGAATTTTTGTCTGGATGCCTTCTCTCACTCCACTTGTAAAATATAATTAAGCGTTAAATTATGTGATATGAGCTCAAAGTGCTGAAGCAGTCCAGATGAAAAGAAGTCCAATTAAGTCTTGTGTGGTCAGCAAAGGCCAGATTAAGCGTGTTTGTTGGTCAGGAAAAGAGGAGGCCGCTCCCAGCAGGGGAATGACGGACTGGGTCAAGTCCAGCCATCACCCCTATATACACGGGGTACATGGAAACAGTACCGGCTACAGCACTGGCTGCATGTTGACAGGAAAAAGAATATGAGGTTTGGTCCATACACTGGATTATCAAGCACTAAGGGAATGATCCAAAATCTGTACACATGAATATGCCCAGTGGAAGTCACATTTTCAAGTTCTTTAATGACCATCATCCCTAACAATGGGATGATGGAGATCTATTGGGAATGGCATCCTGTTTTGTAATACTTGAGCAATTTCTTTTACATTTCTGCCTGGGATGAACTCAGCAGACCTCTGAAGTAGAGGAAGGAAACATGGCACACCTCTCTACCTACAGACGGTTAAACTCAGGCTTAGAAAAGTGAAGGGTTGTGTCCATTCAGTGCGAGGGAGAGTTGCCAATGGCTAGCTCCATGCGTTCTGCTGCAGTGAGGCTGTGCAGTGGAGGAATTGCCACCACGTGCCCAGGACAGACGACAGAGGTCTCAAACTACATCACAGAATTTAACGCTTCATTAGATTCTAAAAGTGGAGTGAGAGGTCTCATGCACTTGACTCAAAATGAATGAGCGGAAACTTGATAAGCTTAGTTTAGAAGAGAGTATAGATGACAAAAATATTAATTAATTAATTAATAAAAGAAGTAGAAAATCTTGGTCTGGGACAGAACAATTTTCCAGCTGTCTACCATTTCTCCAAACCAGCATGTCTGCCCTGCGCGTCCTGTGCACCAGCTTAATAGGGAACCTTCCCGAACCCTAACTATGGGTCATTCTTTGTGACTTCATGTTTTTGTTCACACTTTCTCACATAACCGGATGCATCTTACCTGACTCCTGTCCTTTTAATCCCTTACTAAAGAATGAATGCCCACCATTTTTTTTTCAGTAGTGAGGGGCATTCTACCTCCAAGCTACACCCCAGCCCTATTTTATTTTCTTTTGTCTTTGCGGTACTGGGAATTGAACCCAGCGGCATTCTACCTCCGAGTTATACCCCTAACCCTACTTTTTATTCTTTATTTGGAAACAGGGTCTCACTAAGTTGCGGAGGGCCTTACTAAGTAGCTGAGGCTGGCCGCGAACCTGTGATCCTCCTGTCTCAAGCGTGCGCCACCACACCTGGCTGTTTGTGCAACTGTCAAGGTTATCAGTCTCTCCAGGGCTCAGGGAGTTTCTTCCTGAGGTGCCTGCCATGCTTGGTAAATAACTGTGTTACCATTCCAAGTCCCACTAAGACTGTGCCTACCATTTTGTCTCCTGCACACAAATGAGGATTCCTGGGGGAGAAGCTTGAGCGCATGGCCTTCCTTGTGACCGACAGTGACACTACAGTGCTTGGCACATTGTAAACACTTATTGTCATCAACTGACTAAGTGAAGGACTTAGGTCCTGAGTGAATTAATGCATGCACGATAAATGGATCACAGAGCATAGTTTGATTACAGTGCAAAAAATGAAGTGATTTTTATGCTTTATTACTTTTGGTAAAAGTAGGACTGTGTGGGATTCCTGCAGTTTGTGAAAGAGAATCAAAATTGGGTTTTCCTGTAGCTTCGCGATGGTGAGGACGATTTGTAAAATTTCTATGAAACTTCACATGCTTGAAATTGTTAATATTTTAATAAAAACATTATGTCATTAAAAGTTGATGGTAGGTGTGTGAAAGAATGAGAAAAAGGAGGTTGAAATGTAACATGCTCTTAAATGTTGAGAAGCTACATTCCCACATTCGCCCATCTCTATTTACAGTCACACTTAACATTCAATGACCTTTATAACTCTATGAGGCCAAACACCCATAGTGTTGGCCTTTTGATAATTTTGGGGGGGAGGGAGGAACACACTATACACGTATGAATTTTACTAATCCTTACAATACCTAAAAAAATGCAAAAGATTGACAAAGTGAAATGTATTGGAAATCATATACAAAACAATGATGAGAAATATGTTCAGTATTTAGGAAATGATTTTTTATACCTGTCCCTAGATCGGTGTGAAGATTGAATGGTGTATGTTCTCAGCTCCAGGAATAAATGATGAATAATGCTAAATGAAATAAGCAAAGCACAAAAAGGACTAATACTGGATGATCTCACTTATATATGGGGATTTTGAAAAGTCAATTTCATGGAAACAGAGTATGAAGGTGGATATCACGGCTGGGGGAGGGACAGCGATGGGGGGAGATGGGGAAGAGGGAAGATGTTGATCAATGGACAGAAAGACTCAGTTTTTTTTGCCGGGCGTGGTGGTGCACGCTTGTAATCCCAATACTTTGGAGACCGGAGGATCCGGGTTCGCGGCCAGCCTCAGCTCTCTCTCTTCCTCTCTCTCTCTCTCTCTCTCTCTCTCTCTCTCCTTAGTGAGGCCCTCCGCAACTTCGTGAGACCTGGTTTCAAAATAAAGTATAAAAAATAGGACCGGGGGCGTAGCGCGGAGGTAGAACGCCCCTGCGTTCAATCCCCGGTACCGCAAAAAAAAAAAAAAAGAAAGACTCAGTTTTAGTGATCTACTGCACTGTGTAATAACCACAGTTATACCTTTCAAAGAATACATTTTTAACATTCTCACCACAATAAATGATAAATTAGTGGGGTAATGGATAGGTTAATTAGTTTGACTGAATCTTTCTGCAGCATATATATGAATTGTATTATTTTATTTGAAGTATATTTCTAACAGATAAATCTCCTATATATAAATATTGTATAAAATACATCCTAAGTGCCTTAAAGGACTAAGTCTTACTCTTCTTCATATACCCCCATGATCCAAACCTTGTGCTTCCTAAGTTCTAAATTCTTATTCTCAAGTGAATAAATAAAGCTCTTCTTAACAATAGTAGCACAGCAGTCTTAGCTAACAATATTTGTGCAATTTTAACTACCTTTTTCAGTTTCTCAATATTTCATTTTTTCCAGTCTTTTATAGTACAGGCATATGTCAATAAACTGTGGTAAACTTATTTTGATGCACAGGGGGGGATTATTTATATGATGTTAGATGAGGACTAATTTCAAAATATATAGATGTGAAGATGAATATTTTGGGTTCCCTTTTCTCTCTATTGAATCTAAGCTAGGTTCTAGGTATGAGTTAATTTTTTTATTTTTATGTCAGGAAAATGATCTGTCCCCATCCTTTTGAAGCAAAAACATTCAAGTCAAGATGAGAAGCGCCTAGAACCACACCATGAAGATATAAGCACACAACAGCTTTGTCTGAACATTCTTTAATAAATGTTCTCTTGTTAGTCCCTTCGCCAGACTGAGCTGCTGAATGTGGAGATGGCAAACTAATAATCAGTCAAAATAAAGAGAAAATCTATTCCATAAAAATGCTAACTTCCGGATGCATCCTTTTTTAAAAAAAATATTCATACTAATTAATGTCAATTTTATGAATGTTAAAATGGTAAAGAGAGAGTGTTTGGAATAGTGGGTGCTATCTCAGTTACTTCATTAATTTGTTTCATAAAGATTAATCATGTCCAGCCTGACCCCCTCATAGGGATGCCACGAAGATCAAACACATGCAGAACTTCTCTGCAAATTCTACAGTATTTAAAAAAAAATCAGTGGAAACTAGTTGAAAAAAACAGAGAAATATTCTATACAAGTTGCTCATTGGCGCTCATCAATAATTTAGAGGATTTGTGATTATATTTGCCTCAGATGGTCTCTCTGAAAACTCTTGCACCTTTCAGTTGTTCTTCCAACCATGGCAGATGGCATGACCGCCCTCCCCCTCAAGGATCTTTAGGATTTGCCATCATTTCTTCGAATTAGGACAGGTCTAGTGGCAAAGGAAGACCTTCAAGTTCACAGTCTGGTTCTGGGACCCACGGGGCTGTGTTCATCTGTGCCCCTCTCACTCTTAATGTCCAAACCACCCTTGTGTTCCTCAGTCCTCAGGGACTTTCTCACTGTAGGGATCTTATTTCTGCTATTCCATGCTGCCTTGCCTAAAGTGTACACACACACACACACACACACACACACACACACACACATACACACACACTCACCACTCCTCGTTCATTCTCACTCATCTGCGGATCCTTCACTAACCTCTGAGGCCAGGTTCCTGACCCCTTTGTCTTTATAAGGTCTCATAGCACTATTCCTTTTTTCCCCAGTATAACACTATTTTATTTTATTTTATTTTATGTACTTTTGTTGGTGCAATGCAATTGTATATCATAATGAGATTCAAAGTGATACATACATGCATACATCACTTGGTATATTTTCTTCTATATACCTGCTCCCTCTTTTCCTTCCTTTCTCCCCATACAGGTTAGTGTAACCTTGTGTGACCATAACTTTAGAAAACTTTTAAAAGGACAAGTCTATTCACAATTGTATGATGATTTAATTCATATCCATTTTCCCTTGTGAACTATAACCTCCACATGAACTATGACTATACTTTCCCCATCAATACATCTCCAGTGACAAGTACCATCACCTGCCACTAAATAACTATTAGTTCAACAAATATATTTGATATAAAAGTGGGTCCCTAAAGTGTGTAACACATTTCATTATGTTTTCTGACCAACTAAATCATGTTTTCTGATCAGGTAAAATTGAGGCACTATTGTTTACTTCTGAGAAAGGCTCAGTCCACTCTCCAAGAGGATCAAGAAATGACCATTTTCCATTTGCTTTGAGCTACAGGACTTCAAATTAATGTGCGACAAGATGTAACGGAGCTAATTCATTAATTTTCCTGAATGGGTGCTTTTCTGATACCACGAACATCTCCTCTCTGGTATCACAAAAAGGAGTGATGAAAAATTTCACAAAATAATTGCATTGTACAGATAAAGTGAGAAAGAATGAATTAATTGAAAAATGCTTTGCTTTTAAAAGTATAACCCAGTATAGTGGCTTTTACAGTGAACTTCTGTTGATAAATGATAATAGAATGAGATAATGTAGTTTATTCAAATCTACAGATAATACAAATTAACTTAGTTATTTTTTTCTCCTTTAAAATTTGGGATAGTAGCTTCAGAAATGTCAGAAAATTCTTCCTATTGTGTTTTGCTAAGGAAAATAAATATTGAAAGCATTTTAGTTTTCCTGTTGATACATCAAATAATAACATTCGTCTAGAATGCATATTGAGTACTAGAGAAATCCTGAAACTGAAAAATCCACTTAGGTAACTATTACATAATAACCTTACAGAGCCTCTCAAAATGCATCTGTGTCCGAGGAATGAGAGAAACCTGGGGTCTGATCTGTGTTCTGGCCCTACCATGTGCTTTAGGAAAATCAACTCATCTTCCTGGACCACCACTTTCTCATCTGTACCCCAGGATTGTGGAAACCTTTGGGTTGGCAAAATATAAACTCAGAAACACCAAAATAAGATAAGACACAATGACTATGCTACCGCGTGTGTTAGGAAATTATCATCACTCAGATTTCTCATTGATTTTACTTCTAAAAAGTCTATTGTGACAGATCATGTACATCTTTCCCTATCTGATTTATCTTATTTCCCCCAAGCTTCAGCTCCACACATTCAGTCAGATCTAATGCAAATCCCCAAGGAACTACCATATTTCAGTCTCTGCTGTGATCAGATCAGCCCCTACAGGACCCCTTTTCAGTGAAGCAGAGATAAGTGTACTTGATTTTCCCTAGTCAGCTGCCTATAGACATTTGGAAAGATTTCATAGGAGGATTCTGATTAACTGGGAGAGGAAAAGCTCTACCTTATTTGTGTATTACATTTACATATTGTTTGTTATGCTCCTGGAAAAGCACTTGGTGTTATCAATTTAATGGTAATCAATACCAATACCAGTTTTAAAATGTTTAAAAGCTTTAAAAACATTAAGAAAACTTACTCGATCCCTTTTAATCAATACTTACAGTGTCCCCAATTTGGACATGACTTCATTTCATTAAACCTTAATTTAAACTGATTCTCCACACAGTCTGTCCCTAAAACCAGAGAGGGACAAAGCTGTACAGAATAAGTAAGTCATTTGTACATTACATGTTCCCTTTACCAAAGAACTCACTGAATAGCCTGGGATGTTAACCCCAAATAATGCTCCATGTTAGTCGTTTCTCCAAACATAGGTCAAGACTCCACATTGGGGCATGATTAAAATCCCAGACTAAACATTAAGATTTCTTTAGTAATAGAATGAAAGATAAAACCTTACTGGACCATCAGAGTTTACTTGCATGTTACATTGGATGTAGATGAATTCTTTAACTTAAGATTTTTTTAACAGAAAACCATAGTATTAATGTTTTTTATAGGAAAACAAGAAAGGTCTGTATTTTGGATTTGGGTATTAAGCGTCATACCTTTTCTGACAAATAACTTTCTGAACATCTTCGCGGTTAGCAACACTTTTGTAAGGAGGTGGGGGAAGCTGCAGTTTCCTGTATTTTTTTAAGGTAGCAAATGTATGGCAAAGGGCAGCACCGCCTGCTTTATTGTTGCACCCTCATTGCTGACATCTGGGAGAGATGTCACTAGTTTTCCTGTTGCTGCTACTGTCCCTGCTATTGCTTCTGATGATGTGTCTACAGAGGGGGCCACTGCACTCACAGGCTGTGTTTGGGGGTCCTATGGAAGGGAGTTCAGAGCCACTTCGGGACAGTCCTTCCAGGTGGGAATGGGGTGCCCCTTGATCTTTCTCGTTCTAGCTAGATGGGATTTTGATTCCAGTCTTGGGGTGGGGGCGGGAGGGGGCTATCGCTTGTTGTTTACGAGTTTGTTGCATTAGTCGGTTTCTTTTATTAAACCAGATACAAGTTGTGACATGCTGTTAATCCAATCACTAATAACTAGCTCAAATTGCAAATCTGTGTCAGAGGGTTGGTGTTGATTAATCTGTAGGCGCCACCAGCATATGGTTTTAAATGCTTTATACATTTTATTTTCCGCAGCCATAGCCTGCTTGGCTTATCTGTCCTCTCCTTTTTCTAAGCCAGAAGAATTGCACAAGGGTCCCTCTGTGGGTCCTCTGCAGACCTGGGCTCTCCCTTTGCTGCAAGGCGGGCTAGTAACCACTAGAGGGGAGGAGACAGCCGGATTTATTGAAGGCTCCGCCACAGAGACTGATGGTGGGGAGCTGTCAGAGGATGAGGTGCCAAGCAGAAAGGTTTAAGTATTCCATAAAGGTTTGCAAAAATGGGAAAAAAATAGATTTGTTAAGGTATGCAAAAAATGCTTCTAACAACTTAGAACATACTGGGAGAGTGGCTTGAATGTGGGAGTTGCTTACCTGCTAGCCTGTAGTCTCAAGTATTAGCAAGATCTTTGAAATCAGAGTTAACCCTTATGAAAGCAAATGGCTCTTTCCTTAGGACTCTAGCTAATGTGCATACATGTTAGGAGGAGTAGCTGGTGGGGAAGGAAACGGAAAGGAATCAAAGATGATTTGACTCTTCTGAATAAAGATAGCACACAGCTAATTTTCTGAAGAATTCCAACAACCTGCCCCCCCCCCATTCCCATCACCTTCCACTCTATTGCCAAGAGGGGGAATAGAGAAGGAGACATCACACAAAGTCAAATATTGATAGAGTAAAGAAAGAGAGGACCTGGGAGGAGAGAGACTTCCTTTAACCTTCCTAAACATTCCAAACTTTAATATGCTAATATATGTCATTGAAATTTAAAAAGTAGTAACCCAGGGTTAAGGAGGGACTACACATACCCTTTGAGCACTACTTTTTGATTTTTTTTAATCCAACTTGATCTCTTTAGTCTTTAATTTTTTTAGAAAAAGAAAATATGCTTAATATTAGCATTGTTAAAGGGCTCTAACGTAGAACTGGAGATTGTTCTATGTACTCTCCTGAGTGTAATTGCACTAAGATCATTCGGTTTCCATTTGGAGAGCCAGTGGCAATTACTGGAATACAATGTATCATGCATTTGCTCACTGGATATAAAACGTATATACTAATTCGCAATAAAATGTAACAGCTGTCAGTGCATTTTCTGCTCTGTTACTTCAATAAATTGGAACTCTGACTAGAAAATGGGAATATTGCATTTTTACACACGCTGTAATGTGTTTGCTTTTTGCAAATACAATTTATTTTTTTCATGACAAAAATTGTGGTTTGTTATTACTGCTAGTGGATAAATATTCCTATATCAGAATGAATTACATATGGTATCTGTAAAGAAGTAGTAATATTTTCTGCTTTTTATTGTAGCCTGTCTCCAGTAAACAAAATACACTTAACCCACTTCTGTCATATACTGAGTTTTTTTTTCTTTTTCTTTTTTTCATTGTAACGTCTGTGTGTTGGGGGTAGGGAACAGGATATAGGAGTTTATTTTTTTACCCTACATTCTCAGGTGTCTGGGTTGATCATTAACATTTATTTCCGGAAACCATCTTTTCCTTCAGAGCTTATTTTTGTTTAAGTTTCAAATCTCCTCTTTCATACGCTTGCTAATCAGCTTTCTTTAGAAAACGAAGCAGTGTCTCTGAGTTTTATTTAAAATAAAATGCCTGCACATTTCTGTAATTTTGTTACTTGAGGTCAGACTTTTCACAGATAATTAGCCTTTTACACACTGTGAAATCAACCTGCATTGGTTATTTGGCTAGACTCTTTGCTTCTGTTCTTTATTTCCCAGAAGGTTAACGTGCTGAAAATCTAGCTTCAAGCTCATAGTACTGTCTCTTTGTGTTGCTAATTATCCTGTTGCATAATTATTAATATCAGGAGCAGGAAGAGGAAACAAGCACACCAAATAGTCGTGAATGCTGGTGTACTGGCAGGAAGCGAGCCCTGCATTAATAAAATGTGCCTGTGCCAATATCACAGGAGATAGGAGCGTTCCTTGTTAAGGATCATTTATTAACTGAGATCATCTTTTAGTTCGCCTTGGGGTAATGACTAATGTCAATGGCAAATTTCACAGTTGTCTAGAGAAATGAATTAAATTTGTAATAAAAAGCCCTTCGGCTTGTTGTACATGTTCATTTATTGGAGTAGTTGAACTAAGAAGAACTGTAAGACAGCCACGAACATCGGCTTAATTTTCCTTACATATAATAGTGACCTTTAGCTCCACATTGAAAAAGTTACCTATTATAGACTGGTAAATTAAATGAGAAGGTCCTTTAATGCAAAATAAACTAGATGGCTGAACTGAGTTACACGGCCTTTGAGCCTGTAGGATTCTCGATAGAAAAATATTCTTTCTTTTTTTTTAATACGACTCTTCTATTGAGGCCATCATAAAATACGTCACTTAACATATAAGCAAGAGAAGAAGATCATTCGAAGTGAGATTTCATGGTTACACCTATTTATATTACTGCAAGTTCTCTGAATACTTTCCTTTTGTGCTGGGATGTGGAGTTTTTGAAAGTGTTGTGTGAACGCTCTCTTAATTCTAAATATACAGGGTGTTTTTTTTATTTACTTGGCATAGCACGTCGTTACTGTACTTATTTATAGAAGATTTTATATTGCTTTATGTAGTTAAAGAAAAGCATATTTCCCAGGGGGAAGAACAATTACACCACTGTCTTTTTTTTTTTTTTCTGTTTTAGAAAGACTAATTCTGGATTCCTTTTCTGAGACTGAATTGGACTTGGAAAACGATAATTACTTTTAAAACAAGCACGATGACCAAGCATGGTAGTCTCATTTTATAGTAGAAAATATAGAACAGCCAGTCTCCTTATGCAATCTGTTATCTATACCATAGTGCATTTGAAACAAATTATCCTAATCAGGCACAGCGCAGCTAACGATAGCAAGTGGGAAATGGACATTATTTTCAGCGAGTAAAGACGATTACAATATTTATGTAAATTGAAATGTAATATTTCTTTCAGGGAGGTAAACTTCCGTCACATGTTTTAAAACTTTAAAATAATGTCTCAATATTTTCACCTTTAAATCGTGCAAGTGAAACATAGTCCCAGGCCTACAAAGGTGCCATTCCTATTTATAATGGCTAGTCTGTACTCAGAGAAAGATCTGTGTTCTACATACCAGGGCTGCATTAAAAGTGGTGCTACAGATGAATAAACATATCTAAGGGACCCACAGGAGAAAAAAAATACTAATAAAAAGAAACAATTAGAAATATAGTTCATTTCAGTTGCCTTTGTTTTTAAACACGTATCAAAATGCTCGCTGGGAATTTATTTTTTTTTCCTCAAAATTCCAGGTTTCTGGAGCTAAAACAAATACTTCATTTTTCTCCATTTTAATTACTTTTCCAATTACTCCTCTCTGTGTGTCTCTTTTTAACCCAATACTCTAGGTTATACCAGCCATCGCATCCTGCAGCAAGAGCTGGAGTTGCCCCCAAATGATTTTGTCTCTCTTGCTGGTTGAGCATGCTCTGGGCTGTCCTGCATGCTTCTTCATGACTTAGGAGAACCTCGGAAACATGGACATCTTTTTCTTCTTCATGCATATGCTCACAGCATTCTAATAAGGCAGGGAAAGAGTTCACAGTCTCCTTTTACCCAGCCTCACCTCAGCCCTTTTCAGCATGTAACCTTATTCTCTGTGGGATTACTTGGATGAAAACCAATTAGGGAGCAGCTCGCAACGTAAATGCATACAGATTACTGCAGATTGAGCAGCGCGCATGCCAGCTCAGCACAGGGTATAGAATGCCCCCGGATGGCATAAACATTAACGAATTGCAAGGGAAGGGGCGAAAACTAGGGAGAAGAGGCTGCGAATGCCAAATCAGAACTCCTAAAACATATAACTGAAAGGGTGGGCTTCTTTCCACCCCATCTCCCACACCCCCCTGTTTTTATTCATTGGGGAGGTGTACCCACAGGCCCCCTGAAGTGTGCTTTCCCTTGCTAATCCTCCCACAATGCTCCACATGAGTTTCTGAGGGGTCCCCCATGCCCTGCATTCTATGACTGTCAATTTCTGTCTAATAAGCCAGTCTCCCTGGCTGTCTCTTCCAGAGCCCCCCTCCATTCTCAAGCGGGGAGGGGACAGCTGTCTCAAAGGCCAGGCCAGCTCTCAGAATTACTGAATGGGCAAATCAGTATTTAGGGATCAGGCTTTTACAGCATGCTTAGTGGAATAAGGAAAGGACAGGGAGGGGAGGGAGATATGGAGAGATCTTCCGGTCAGGAATTTTGGAACATGATTTTTTTTAAATACTTTTATTAGTGTGATGTAATCATACATCATAATGAGATTCAAAGGGATACAAACATGCACTCATACATCATTTGGTATGTTTCCAAAGGCTAATGTGGAGTCCCAGACAAACTACAACCAAAGTAAATGCATGTGAATGATGAATGTTAATACCTCGATTCATGGGATGGAGGAATCATCTTGCAAGCTTTTTTTCTTTTTCTTTTCTTTTTCCTTTCTTTTTTTTTTTCCTGCAATAGCTGAACAGAGGAAAGGGGTCTCTCCTTTTCTCTCTGCGTCTCTCTCAATATATTATTTACATTCTCTTTCTTTCCTCTTTCATTATGCAGAAAACTATTGACAGTTTGCAAACCGAAAAGTTAAAACATGAAGGTTAGACCAATACTTTGGGGTTACCTATTTGAACCATTTCTTATTAACCCTTCAGTCTGTCTCCCTGATAATTTCACTTATTAAGAATTCTTACGCTATCTGAAGGAAGGAGGCCCCCCCACGGGCATCGCACAGCCTACATGATCCATGCACATTATGTTCCCTTACAAATGGGTCCACATTTCACGGCCTAGGTACAAGGTTAAATGAGTCACTGTGCATAATTAATCATCATAATTATTCACTCAGCTCTTTGCATTGCCCTCTGTGAGGAGTTCAGTCACTCATACAGTAGGGTATATGGGAGGTTATTAAAAAGTTACTGAGAGGGCCTGCAGGTTTTGGTCAAGGATTAGGGTAGCCTGTTGTAACCTTCTTATTTGTTCTCTTTCTCCTTTTCCAATTGTGGCCCCACTGGCATTCCATCCCCATTATATCTTTGCATGAGATCAAAATCTTTAATTCTTTTCAGGTACAGATTAGCATTCTGAAAGTGAAAGGCAAAATCTATTATTATTATTATTATTACTATTATTATTATTATTACTAATTATTTGCAGTGCTGGGGATGGAACTCAGGACCTCCTGCATGCTAGCCAAGCACTCTGCCACAGACCTAGACCCTCAGCCCACTTATACTATTGTTTCCATACACTGTAGTACTAAAATGACATTTATAATCAGGCACGGTGGCGCACGCCTCTAATCCCAGTACTTGGGAGGCTGAGACAGGAGGGTCGCAGATTCAATACCAGCCTTAGCAATCTAACAAAATTCTCAGCAAGCTAGTGAGACCCTGTTTCAAAATAAAAGTAAGAAAGGGCTCAGGGGGTAGCTCAGAGGTGGAATGGCCCTGGGTTCAACCTCCAGTACCAAAATAAATAAATACATACATACATATATAAACACATAAATACATAGATACATAAATACAAAATTAAATACATAAATAAATGGCATTTCTAAGAATTTTACATAACTAAATGGAAAGAAATAACCCGAAAATTGAACTATTCCTATGAAGTCACTTTTCAGGAGAATAGAGCTTGATGATTAATGAAAATATATGAAAGTAATTCTCGGTATACAGATACAAAATATGTTTCTTTTCACTCTGCCACATACATCTTCCTTCCTATTCCTCAACATCACCTTTCTGACCACTGCCTGGGAGACCCTGTCTGAAGGACCTGGGTGGGCTCTTGGAGCAGACCACTCAGGTAAAGATATCTATCTCTCTATATCTACCACTAACCTTCTATGTGACCTTGGGCAATCTACTAAAGTTCTCTGTATCTTAGTGTTTATTTTATAAAAAAAATGGAGTTAAAGGTAATTCCCAATATAGAAAGTAGCTTTAACACTCAAAACAATGGTGTTCGTGGCAGTGCTAGTCACAAAATAAATGCATGATAAATATCAATACCTGTTGCTGTTCATTGGCTGCTATGGTTAAACTGAGTAAGTCAATGTCATAATGCAATACAAGGAAATAAGAGTTCTACATATTAAAAGAGAAAAATAAAATTATTATCTATATGTTACTTAGTTACTAAAGTAAGTTACTTAGTTACTAAATTAAATTAACCAAGTGGAAATTGTAAAAACAATTAATATTTTTATTGAGAAAGAGATGGTGCTCAAGGTACCAAAGCCAAAAACTAACTTGTGGAATCTTGAATTAAGAAAATATATTATTGGGAGAAGGTGAGATAGTATTCATATGGAAACCCATTTTATAAAAAATATGTTAATCCTATGTGAAGTACTAAACCCACTGTCAGAACATTAAGAGGACTTGAAAAAAATGGATGCATATGCTACATTTCTTGTCGTACAATATTTAGCTTATAAATATTTTAATTATAAATTTATATAATAAAAATTATAACAACAAAATAATACCAGAATATTTTAAGCTGAACAAAAAATCATTATAAAATTTACTTGGATTAATAAATACAGAAAAACAGGAAATAAAAATTTAAAGTTGAAGTGTCATGATTCACCGTCACCTACTAATGCATGTTATAGAGGTACCCATCAACAAACAGTGTTGTAATACAGCAAGTAGAGCAAAGTTCAATAAAATGCAAAGGAAAATTCAGAAATGAATTCACTCCATGCATTCAACTCAGTCACATTATAAAGTATATGAGGGGAAAAAAGGTTACTCAATAGATATCCCTGGAATAGCTGATTAATTTATACCCTATAGGAATAGGGACAAAGAATACACAATTCTCAAATGAAGAATTCAAATGTCAATGGACAGGCATAATAAATCTGTACTATTTAGATTTTGCTTATCTGAAGAAAAAAATAATGAAAAGGGCAGGTCAAGTGTCACACTCCTATAGTTGTAGCTTCTGGAAGGGCTTCAACAGGAGAATCACTTGAGCCAGGAATCTGCGGTTAGCATGGGAGCCCAGAAAACATAGCAAGACTTCTACCTCTTAAAAAATTAGAAAAGAAGAAAGAAAAAGGAAAAGAAAACACTCTGCTCTTCTGGACTGCCACGCTATTAGGATGCAATGCCTCTCATTCAGTTCTGGTGTGAATTGATATTAATAAATGCACATCATACACGCAAGTCAACTTATTAGTAGTAGCCATTAAAACAGTATCACTGTACAATTTTAATAACATGGGACATGTTAAACAATACATGGTTAATCCTAAATATTTGGTTATAAAAACATGCAATTTGGTCTCAATTATTTATAAGCATATGGAGAGAGGGAAAAAAACTGCTTGAAAATTAGAAACTAAAAAGTTCACTTTTGGGGCACAGTGGCATTTGGGTTGGTTTTGCTTTCTTCTAGCACTTTTCTGACTATGGATGATATTGTAGAAAAAACATCTTGTCTATTCAGGAGAAGATGTTAGAAGAGATTTAGTAGTGTCCTGGTTTGGATGAGAATGGAGTGTGGGATGTGACGATCCTGTGATACTATGACTGCTCTTCCATTAGTGGTCCCTGGTGGCTTCTCCAATACCAACAGAGTGTGCACCTTGCCATCTTTGAGGTCTGTTCCATCTGCCAGGGAAGTATGTTCCCATCTCCTCCATTCTTATGACCTCAAGGATATTACAATCCTTTGTACATCCACTTATATGTGACTTCCGGAGAGAGACTTCTCTCTCCACTTAACAAATAGGACTCTAACTTGACCCAGTTTCTTTATAAACTAGCCCCTTAATTACACATTGGGATGCGTCTTCGGAAAGCATTTGTCTTCCACACCAGAATGTAGGTTCTCTCGGGGCATGGTTCCTGCAGACTTGCTCTTCATCACACATCTGCTAACCATACAAGGACTGGCACCTGGTACTTGCTCAAAAATAGTTGTCAACCTCAGGAACAAATAAATCAGTTGCGATCCCATGGCCTGATTCCTTATCACTACTAATCCTCAGCATAGCAAGAAGTCTGCATCTATGTTTCCTGCATCTATGGATCCAACCAACTGTGGAACAAAAATATCTCCCCCAAAATCTGTACTGAACTACATTGTACAGATATTTTTCTTGCCATTATTCCCTAAAAAATACAGTATAACACCATTTATACAGCATTTACATGGTGTTATGTATCACAAGTAATCTAGAGATTTGTTAAATATGTAGGAGGATGTGTATAGGTTCATTGCAAATATTGTGTCATTTTATATTAGGAACTTGAGCATATGTGGGTTTTAGTCTACATGGTGGGTCCCGAGACTAAATCCCAACAGATAGCAAGGGATGACTGTTTTGGCAAGCATTAGAATATTGCTTTCCTCATTGGGTTGCAAAGACAAAGTAAGATGATAACAAGCACTTACACAATAGTGGCTACTAATATTAAACTTACTACATAGTATTGTATTATATCATAAGAACGCCTATTTTATCATAAAGAAAAGTTGAATATTTAGAGGAGTTATAAAGGGAGAGTAGGAGAAGAGAAGGAAGCTTAAGTTTTAGGAATATCTTAGGATGAGTCATCCTTTGGGAAGTAGTAGGAATAAACAAATTGTTTGCTGCCCCTGTGACCTGAATCCTCTCACTCCACCAGTGAGAACACTCCCTCCCAGAATCCCCTGTTCACTTGCTACATTCTTATGCACATGTAGAGTAGTATCAAAATTGCCAACCCATACATCAATAGGCAAAATGTGTTATCAACTAGAGTACAGTAGTTTTGCATGGTTGCCTTCATGTTTAGTATTGTGAATCCCACTCCAGTCCAAAGTTACTTGGGTTGGCAACATTTCCCCCCACACCTCCTTCAGACAGATTGTTTCCTATATTTGTAGTAGAGTTAGATTTTCTTGTCGCAATCCCCATACCATCCTGGAAAACACTGCCTTACTATCTCTACTGTTTTGTAATGCCAGAAGGTCATATCATTGTAATCATACAGCATATAACATTTTAAGAGTAGGTTCAAGCCAAGCCTGGTGGTGCACACCTGCAGTTCCAGTACTTGGGAGGCTGAGACAGGAGGATCCCAGGTTTGTGGCCAGCCTCAGCAATTTAGCGAGGCTCTCAGCAACTTAGTAAGACCCTGTTTCAAAAACAAATAATAAAATAGGGCTGAGGGTGTAGCTCAGAGGTAGAATGCCCCTGGATTCAATCCCTAGCACCAAATAAAAAAAAAAATAGAACTAGGTTTTTTCTTCGCATCTTTCTATGACTCAAAATTTCATTTTAAAATGCAAAATAATAAAATATACTATTGTACATATACACCATGGCTTGTTCATTTACCTATGGAAGGGAATTTTGGTTGTCTTCAGCTTTTGGTGATTATAAGTAAAATTTTCATTAATATTCATACACAGGCTTTTGGGTGAATATGTTTTCAAATCATTTGGATAAATACCTAGGAACCCGATTACTTGATAATGTTACAGAAGGACTATGTTGTAATTTGTAAGACTTTACCAAACTACCTTTTGATGTGGCTGTCCCTTTCATATTTCCATCAACAAAGAATGGGTTTTCTGCATCCTTGTAGTCATGTGATATTTTCAGTTTTTGGATTTTAGTCATTCCAATATATTTATATTGGTATGACATTGTTTTATTTGCAGTTCTCTATGAAAATTGATATTGAGCCTATTTTCATATGAATATTTACTATCATATCTTTGGTGAGGTATCTGTTCAAATTTTGCCCATTTTTTTTAAAAAATGGGGTTGTTGGTTTCTTATCCTTTTTTAAATTGGCATTCATAATTTCTATATATGCAAGTCTTTTTTTAGAAATGTACTTTGCAAGTCTTGTTGTAATGCCTATTTCATGACTCCTAATTCTCTGACAAGTGTATTTCATAAAACACAGGTTCTTAATTTGATTGTGCTTTTTATGTTGTATCTAAAATGTCATCAAGTCCAAAATCACATATATTTTCTCTTTTACTTTCTTCTAGAAGTTTAAATATTTATATTTTATATTTAAGCATAAGTTCAAAATCAAATTTTTAATGAAAGATATAAAGTCTGTGCATAGTTTTACTTTTTTAAAACATAAAGTTCCAATGGTTTGAGCAATATTTATTGAAAAGAAATGCTTTCTCTCTTTTTCACATATATATTTCTGTGGGTCTATTTCCTGGCTATCTATTGTTTCACATTGATTCATGCGTCTCTTCTTTTGCAAATACTATACTGTCTTAATTAACATAGCACTTTAGTAAGTCTTAAAATTAGGTATTGTGAGTCTTCTAACTTAGTTGTTCTTCAATATTGCATTAGTTGTTCTAAGTCTGGCTTTTTTATATAAATCTTACTATTGATTTATTGATACTTACAAAATAGCTGACTGGGAAGTTGATGGCGGTGGTATTTATCTACAGAACAAGTTGGGAGGAATTGAAAGATTACCAGATTATTGATTTTTTACACATTGAGTTTTATAGTTCATGTGATATGTCACCATTCATTTAGATCTCCTTTATTTCTTCCATCAGGGTTTAATAGTTTTACACATATAGATTTTGTACATATTTTATTAACTTTATATCTATATATTTCTTTCTTTCTTTTGTTCTATTATAAAAGATATTTTCATTTTTAGTTCCCAAATTTGCCTGTTCATTGTTGGCCTACAAGAAAACAATTGACTTTTTGTATATTAACCTTGTATCCGGCAATGTGTTACAGTTGCTTATTAAATTTATTCTCTGGGATATTCTACATAGAGGATTATAAACACAGTGTCGTTTCTCTTTTTCCAGTCTGTATATGTTTTCTTTCCATTTCTGTTTTATTAAACCAACTCAAATTTTCAGTACACTGTTGAATTGGGGGGAAGAATGAGGATATCATTGCCTTGTTCATGTTCTTGAGAAAAAACAACCCAGTTTCTCACATTAATTGGCGTATTAACTGTATGTTTTTGGTAAATGTTCTTGAATAAGTTGAGGAAGTTTCCTTATATTTCTTGCTGCGCTCCACGTTTTAATCACAAGTTGATATTGGTTTTTAAGCCCTTTTTCTCCAACTACTGTATAGTTTTTGTTTCTTTCTCAAAACAAAATTTATCAATTAGAAAGTTTTTGCAAGTAGCAAGTGTATTCTTCACTGCAGATATTTCTGGAGGTTATCAGCCATTTAAAGTTTTGTGTGAATCAACTGATTATTTTCTTTCTCGTATGTCATTTGTTTCTTAGAAGGCTTTAGTTCCTTTATCCATAAAACTACTTACCACAGAGGGTTGCAGTAAGAAATTAAAAGCCAAATTACTATGAAGCTTGTATAAAAACATCTCTTGCATAGAAATTGCTCAGTCTATATTTCTTATTGCTATAATTATAATTTCAACAATTATTATTATATAATAATCATTTGAGGGCTTGGCACATTTTGATAGGTAGTGAACTCTTATGTTGTTTTCTGCCCTAAGAAGAAGCAAAAACATGATAAATACAAAGACAGTAACCCCATGAATTATGGATTAAGAAATCAAGAGGTGCCCAAGAGCAAAAACAAAAATTCAAAAGTTTGCCAGATTTTTCTCTGGGAATGCAGAATCTCCACCTCTCTCTTGCTCCTTTTGGTCTCGGCTGCCATATTCTAGGACACCAATAAGAGTCATTAATATTTACCTTCAATAGAGATTGGCACTTTGTTTGGAGAACCCAATAACCCTTCATTATATTGTCTCTCCTTGGAATGAAAATGATCTCTATGTTCCAAATGAATTTGTGGGACATGAAGCTCCTGTAAATCCAAGATAGAGGCCAAGGAAATGAAAGGAAGTCTTGACCAACAAGGACTCGTTCAACATATGCCAAATAAAACCAATATTCCTCTTAGGTTGCAACCCTCTCATTCATATAACTAGCCTGTACTTTGTGTTGTCCTGGTGTTGTATACTCATGTCTGTTTGTCATCGTGTGCTTTTAAACGTACTCTTGAATTTGATGCATTCAGGAATAGTCTGTCGTGCTTAAAATACAGTGAGCCAAACAAGGATATAGGAAGCGTCTAAGGATGAACTTGGATGGCAAATGTGGATGGAGCTTTTTTTAAATTCTGAGAAGCAAGTCATATTTTGGCAAAGTTAATTATTTTTAAAACTACTTTAAATTATATTTCAGCATTTCTTTCTTTTCCTCTTATGTGCTCACACTGGAGTGGAACTAACATCATTTCCACAATTCAGGTTCTTTCATTAGGGAAGTACGACAATGCCTGCAGTAGGAAAAGGGACAGGCTGCCTTCTGCAGCCCAGGTCTGATCTGTTCGGGATGTAACGCCCAAGAGAACACACTCTAATACATTTCTAATTGCACTGGCTTCTGTCATCCAGCGAAGCAACCACAAGCAAAGCAGAACAGAATGCTTGCCATCCATGAACTATAAATGAGGAAAAACAAACAGGAGAAAAAAAATGGTGACTAGTATAAAAGAAACGGAAACACACAGCTATAAACTATCTGTTTTGCTTAAGTTCATAATTATCTGTATTAATGTAAAATAGGCTTATCAACCAAGTGGTGCACTATTCTTCCCAACATTTAATTTAATCAATCACTCCAAACCATACTACCAAATTTGCTAGAAAAGATAAAAGAATGAAATTAAAATTTTATACCTTACCCTATCCTAGATTTACGAATCAGCATTTTACTAGGAAAGAGAAAGGCCATATATGTGAGCTGAATATATCTGATACTCATTTAGGAACTTGAAATAATAATTTTTCTACAATAGTCCTAAATGCCAAAATTCTCTTCTTGTATAAATTGAGAAATAAATGAGAGTCTGCTGAACTGGTTAAGTGTAGTTAAAATTCTACTTGCCCTAGTCCAAAAGTTTATTCCACCGCTTGGTGGCTGTGTTGGGAACAATATATCATCTCTCTGATCCTTAATTCCTGTCACCCATTGTCACATTGAGACATGGAACACCGACATTGCAGGATCATTGTGAAAATTAATGAAAAATTCATGGAGGATGCTTAGAACCATGTCTTCTACATAGTAAGCTATTATTAAACCTTTTAAAATGCTAGAACCAAATTTTGCACTTTCAAGTGTGTGATGTTATACATGTCCCACATTTTTCCCCCTTGAGAATTCCAGAGATAGACTAGTTTCTTTATTTTTCTTTTCAAATTCTCGCTTGGAGTTAATTTTTTTTTCAGGACAAATTATGGTCTGTTTAATACAGAACTATACAGTATCAGGTGGATTTTCTTTGGAAAACTGAAACTTGATGAGCAGCAGCCTTTGTTCCAAATGTGATAGTAAAATGTGAAGAGTTACGTTCAGGTGGAAGTAGGGTGGGTCTGCCATTTAGGGGATTAAGAACAACAAGAAGTACCCCCAATTGTTCTCGAATGTCACAGAGACTGAAAGAAACCTCTCCGGGATCTACTTCAGATTATTTTAAAAATCATAATTCTAAAGCCGGGCGCGGTGGCGCACGCTTGTAATCCCAATACTTTGGGAGGCGGAGACTGGAGGATCTGGGTTCGCGACCAGCCTCAGCTCTCTCCCTGTCTCTCTCTCTCTCTCTCTACTTAGTGAGGCCCTCCGCAACTTCGTGAGACCCGGTTTCAAAATAAAGTATAAAAAATAGGGCCGGGGGTGTAGCGCGGAGGTAGAATGCCCCTGCGTTCAATCCCCGGTACCACAAAAAAAAAATCATAATTCTATAAAGATGGGCATGGATTCTTTCCAAAACAATACAAGGTCTAATCCATGCATTCCAGGTTTTGCAAACTAGCTTATTTTATACAGTCAAGTAAATTGCTGGCACAGAATTGAACGGTTATGATTTTGTTTTTGCTATCCATAAGATAGTTTTAAAAAGCTGCATGAAGCTCTGTGCTTATGTCTTGCATGATACACAGTAGGAACTCTATAAGAAAAATAAAAATTAAATGTCATGAAACATTTTGTAGTTCACTATTATTCACTAATTAGTAAGTGATTGATATGAGAATATGCTTATCTCAACTATAATTAAATCTGGTTAACTGAAAAAAAAATCAGGATTCTTTTTTTTAACAAATGTTGATGAAGCTAGCTATATTCAGAGCTGATCCCTGAAACCATTTTCCTATAATGTCTACACAAAGCTAGACACACTACCCAAACATATGGCATGTTGATACTATGTAAGGAAGAATTGGAGATTTTGTGTTCAGTATGACAGTAAAAAAGCATATGGAAACAAAGGAGAAAAAGGATTGCAGTTGCCCTAAATCAGTGTGTGTATGTGTCTGGGTGTATTTGGGTGCATGCTTACACGTGCACACCCATAGACATGTACACACTCACAGCCACACACACTTACAGTTACCCATATTCTTGGGAAGACACAAACATGCTACTCCATAACCATTATTTAATGAACATTCTCTGGATATACTTCATGCAATTATTATTGGTATTATGTCTCACATTTCTGCAAGCACCAACATCATGCTCCGAGCCATGCAGAATGACGGAATAGTACATCACATCTGCCCTGTAGGCGCACAATCTCAAGTCAAGAATCTGACAAATATGCTAAGCCTGGGGAAAGGAGGAGTAAGATGGCGATTAGTACTGGGTGGGTGGAAATTAGGAATGTATACTATCACAGAATGTGTTTCCATCATCTTTGTCTTTTTATTGTGATTATGCAGTAGTCTCAGACAAAAGTAATGTGTCATTAGTAGAAATCTGGAGAAAGAAATATGAAAGGGGGGAGATGTGATTAGTGGGACGTTCTCAGCAGTAAGGCACATGGGGAAAATCATATGCATATAGGAGTGCGACCAATGAGTAGAAGTGGCACTTGGTATTGAAAATGTGCCAGAAGAAACTTAAAGCAGGACCAATATAAGCAAGGAAGGCGTGGGAATATGTCTGAATATGTCTAAAGGGTTGTGGGGACAACGTGCTTACTTTCTTCTGGAGTCCAAAGGAGTCCTTTTAGAAGGCGGTACTCATATGTACTTGTGCATACATCTAAGCACCCATTTTGAATGTCCATGAAGCCACGTGACTTTACAGAGAGGTCAGTCCCATTCACCGTGGAGAGGCGTCTGTGTCTGCCTTAGCTCCGACTGTTAAAATAAGTAAATATAGCCGGGCGTGGTGGCACAAGCTTGTAATCCCAGTACTTAGGGAGGCAGAGGCCGGAGGATCTGGGTTCGCGGCCAGCCTCAGCTCTCTCTCTCTCTCTCTCTCTCTCTCTCTCTCTCTTTCTCTGTCTCTCTCTCTCTCTCTACCTAGTGAGGCCCTCCGCAACTTTGTGAGACCCGGTTTCAAAATAAAGTATACAAAAATAAGGCCAGGGGTGTAGTGCGGAGGTAGAACGCCCCGGGTTCAATCCCCGGTACTGCAAAAAAAAAAAAAAGTAAATATATTCAAGGCATCCCGAGGCCATCTTACCTGATCCCCACACCTTTTTGATTAGTTGTGAAATGCAACCTAATCATTACATGTGATATTTTCTTCCTCTCCTTTCCTGAGGCTCAGTTATACTAAAGCAAGCAAAAAAAAAAAAAAAAAAAAAAGTGTGTTTAACACAAGTCATAAACATGCTCTTGGTGGAAAGAGTTTATATTTTCAAAAAGACAGGCTATAACTTGGATACACCTTGAAATGCTTCACTTGTCTCTCTGTATTTTTATTTTGTACCAGTTATGTTCTCTTTGTTGTTGAAGAAGAAACAAAACCACCAGCCCCGAAATAGTAACAATAAAAGTCAAAAATGACTTCTCAATTGAAGTAATTTTGCTGGCCATGAGCGCTCTGTTGACCCCCTGGTTCTCCCCATTGAAATCAGGCCGCTTTGAGTCAATGTGATTTCTTGACTGTCTACTATGGTGGGTGTTGCAGAAAGCACCAAGAAGCACATTGTCTGAACACCATTCAGGATGTAGTCTGGTTGACCAAAGCCAGGTTTCTACAGGCTAAGCATTACCTCATGATTCTAGGTCTTCTGGGGTGCTCATTAGGACAGCTTCCCTGTAGCTGAGAGCCCATCTGCAGTGGATGGGTAGGGCAGGCAGATTCACCCATCACTACCCTCCAGCTTTGACTCCACCTGCCCAAGCCATGGCTGCTGCTGATTTCAGAGCATCAGAGCCCACGGGCCAACTTCCAAGCGCACATTTTCCCCTAATTCAGGGACGGAACCCCTGACCTCTTTAAAAAGGGTTGGAATCCTCTGTGCATAAAATTAAAAAAAATATGTGAAAAATATATTTTAAGCATTCTTTTGTTTTGATAAATTTTACCATGTTTATTTAAGACATATACTACTGTTACATATACGTAGTAATATTATCATAATACAACAAATTAATATATCCATCATCTCATATACTTACCCATCCCCCCATAGCAAGAGCAGCTAGAATCAGTTTAGTAAAAACCATGACTATAATACACTATTATTAACTATAGTCCTCATGTTGTACATTAGATATTTAAACGTGTTCATCTGATGTATATGCTATTTTGTGTCCATTGCCCTACATATTACCACTTTCTCCTGCATCTAACAGTCACTATTTTGGCCTCTTTCATGGTATGTGTGACATTTTAATTTTGATATCATACATACAAGTGAGATCATGCAGTATGTTTCTTCTGCATGTGGTTTATTTCACTTAGCATAATGTTGTCCAGCTGAATAATATTCCATTGTGTATCCATATCACATTTTCTTTATCCATTCATCTACTGACAGACACTTAGGTTGATTCTGCATATTGGCTATCAAGAATAATGCTGCGATGAACACAGGTGTTCAGATATCTTTACTAGGTGGTAATTTAATTTCCTTTGTTCTTATACATAGACGAGAGGTCTCCGAGTAATACTAGTTTTTAATTTTGGGGGAACCTTCATACGCTTTTGTAGAATTGCTATGTTTTACATATATTTGTATCTTTTAAAATTCTTTCTGGAAGGAAGGAAAGCCATAAAGAAATAAAATTCATGGTCATCTTTGTACCCTCCACGGCATCCTGCACAGGATTAATACTTACTATGAGCCCAATAAATATGTGTTAAATAAATGAAAACCACTAGATGTAGCTCGCTGGTCTAGAAAAGACCCCTCTGAAGCAACTGTGATTGACACTCATTTCCCAACATCATGCTGCCTCCTCTGCAGGTAGAATTTCTCTTCTTATTTCTTTCTGAAAAATCTGATAATCCTCAAAATTATCAACAACAGTTCCATTCATCGCCTGTGATCAAGTGACATACTTCTTCAATGAATGGGAATGTCAGAGTGGGGTTTTTTCTTCCCATCTTTCCTTCAATGATAAAATTTCAGTCTTCCTGTAGCAAAGAAGAAAACTAATTTTAAATGCTTGTTCCTATCTAAAATAAAAATAAAAATAATTAACAAGTATGCAATAATTGATTTCACTAAATCTTATTTTAGGTGTTCTATATGATAGTGAGTTTATTAAAAAAACTGTAGGATAGCACAAAAATTGAAGGAAAATACGTCTTTAGAGGGCCTTCTTCAAGTTTTCTTTAATCTTCAAGTATTTAATGTTAAGTGATTAAAATGTTAATATTCGAGATCCACTCAGCTTCATCAACATTGTTGGATCCATTTTATTTCTCTTCAACCTAAATATATGTAAAATTAAATTACTTCTCTTGGCAAGCTTCAAGATATGCAGCACTCAAGCTATTTGAATATGACCAAATAATCTTTTCACTGTTTCATTACATTTGCTTTGTTTATTTCTTTAACTTTTTGTCTCTTGATGTTTATCTTTATTTTAGGAAAATTAATTTAGGAGTCTACACATGGAATTCTCTTTAATCCTGCTCATCCTGGGTAGATTGAAATTCTACCAGTGTCTTCCTTAGGGTTTATTTTACAAAATAAGTGGAATTCACTTGTAATCTTCAGAGTGTTTCTCTATACTGTTAATCAGCTAAACATAACCATCAATTATAAATGCAAATTTTCAGGGTTAAATTGAGTGTTCAGATGCTTTAATGTAGCTTTTATTGGCTGTACATTGCCAAGTCAACACAACACAAAATAAAGTGTTGGGTCAATATTTATTTTTGAATTGGTACTCTACAGAGAGCTAATGTGGGGGTAATTCAGGTCAAGAAAAAGGAAATAAGGTTCTTACAAAGGCAATAAAAAGAGTTTTTAATTTGTGTATTTTTGCATGAATTATCTGGATTATATCAACTGTGTAGACGTCTGTCTAGGAGCAGGAGCTGGGAAGTTTATTCAAATGCTGACATTTGCAGAGAATACTCACATGAAGAGGGTCCAGAAATCAGGAAAACAAATTTTCACATGTGATAAAAAGAAAAGAAAAATCATGGAAATTTAGATTATGTTTATATCTATTCGTTGTCCACAATTTTCTAGTAGAAGACTACTTAATTATCCATTTCCTATTGAAATTTTATGTCAAAAAATAGGCAGACTTGATCATACAGCCCATTTTTCTCTCATATATATATATATTTTTTTAGTTTGTTTTTATCAACATCTCCAGAATAAGAATCATTTGTAAGCTTTACTAACAGTATACCATACCATAGTGACAGGCTTCCAAATAAGGAGAAATAATTTATTAGCTTGCAATGTTTTCCCAGCTCTCCCCACACCCCACCCTGAGGTGGTGGATAGGTTGTGTAATGAATAAATTAAGTATATTTTCTGCCTTGTGCTTGGCATAAATCATTACTTTTCCAGGACCAAAGGGTGAGTGACTATTCGCGAGACTATTTTGAGTTACATAAGCTTTATAATCAAGTAGAGTGGGGAATTCACTTTATTTACTTTTTTGCAAAATATTTATTTGCAAAGTAGCTGTTATGATTAAAATCATACTTTCTATTGTGAAAAAAATCTGTCACCGTAAAAGAGCAAGAGAATTAATCCATGCAAAATCAAATTGTTTTACTGAATTTTAACTTAATGTAAAGATTTCTCCCCCTTTGGTTATAATTATAGCTTTTACATAAAACATAACATGGATAATGTTATTTTTGTTATAATTATTGCAGCTAATGATATCACAACTAACAAGGAGGATTTTCTTCACAAAGATAGTTATGCACATATAAAATGTATCTTATTTTATAATATGCTGTTTTATGTATTCCCAGGGAGACTGACTGTTATTGAAGAATATATTTTAATGTGTAGCCAGTGAGTAAATGTTTTAAGCGAAGACAATTAAAACAGCAGTCAATGATGCATATTTATGCAGTATATTTTATAGCCATTTTATATCTTAATAAACAAATGACATTTTTCTCTTAAACACAGGTTTTCGGAAAATGTAGATCAGAGCCTCTTGTCAAACTCAAGGCATTAGATTCGGAATCACAGCCCCAGATGTGAGTGAGCAGGCAGGCATTTTGCAAAAGGTTCAGAACTCGATTTTTTTTTAATCAACCCCCAAACTGGGTTACATGTGGAGCAGTATGATTCTCTCTCCATTTCACCGAGTAGAATGTTTGCCGAACGATGAATAATGGTTAGAAGTATTTTTTAAAAAATTGATTTAAAACTAATGTAAAAAATTAAGATAGTAGCATGAATTTAGTGGCATGCCATCATTAAATTGATGCCGCAGTTGATAAATTTATCAATGTGGTAAGCTGCCTATAATATATTTTACCTGGGCAAAACTCGTTACAAAACCATTCAGAACATTTCTTAATGTAATAAAACTTTTACATTTTCACAGGTTTGCAAAAGTAAATCAGGAAAGTGATAGACAAAGATTTCAACAGTGTTCATTCCTTAGGTTTGAATTATCATTACTTCTTACAAGCCATATTTTCTAATAGGGTAGAACAACTGAGTAGATTAGGATTATTTTGGTAATAAAAATGAATAGTGACTTTGAAATATTGAAGCATGTGCTGGTTTTAGAGTCTTTCTTCACAGTTTTTAATATCAGAAATATATATATATATATATATATATATATGTATATATATATATATATATATATATATATATATATATATATTTGTATTTTTTTTTGCGGTACAGGGGATTGAACCCAGGGGTGTTCTACCTCCGCACTACACCCCCGGCCCTATTTTTTTATACTTTATTTTGAAACTGGGTCTCATGAAGTTGCGGAGGCCTCACTAAGTAGAGAGAGAGAGAGAGGGAGAGAGAGAGAGAGAGAGAGAGAGAGCGAGCTGAGGCTGGCCGCGAACCCGGATCCTCCAGTCTCCGCCTCCCAAAGTACTGGGATTACAAGCGTGCGCCACCACACCCGGCTAGAAATATTTTTAATTTATTAATAGTTAATGGTGAAGCACTCATTTATGTCAATATTAATTGATACATTTGTTTAGGCATCTGCATTAGTTAGCTTTCCATTACTGTAAGGAAATATCTGACACAGGCTACTTTTAAAGAAAATGAGGTTTATTTAACCCATGTTCAAAGTCCAATATCCAGCAGGGCATTGGTTTGTTTTCCTTTAAGGGCAGCAGGTGGTAGTACATCATGATGGGAACGTGGGTACCAAACCACAAGTCTGAGAGAGTGAGGTCCTACGATCCCTTCTGAGTACTCAGCACAATAAGCAGGCAAAAGACATATCATTAGGCCTCGCCTAACAAAGTGTCCCCCACCTCCCAATAGCAGTACCCTGGGGACCAAACCTGAGTCACAGTGGATCCCTGGAAGACCGAAACCATATTCAAACTGTAGCCATATCTGTTTACTTGCTCTGTAAACATGCGCAGGTCACTGAGCCAGGCAGCAGAGAATAGTATACTAAGTAAGACTAGCCAGTCTCCAAAAGTGAAGGGTCATATGTTTTCTCTCATGTGTGGAAGCTAGGGAAAAAATTGGGAAATAAAAGGGATTCCAGATAAAGAGTAGAAGCTTCAGTGAAGTGATGGAGGGGGTCGTGGGGAGAGAAGGAGGAGACTTGATGAAGGAAACACTTCACATAACTCCATGTACATCTACGAAATGATCAATGCCAATCGCAATAACTGTATTCAGTTTTGATAGTCCACTTCTAAATTTTATCTAGCATGATATAAGGAACAATATTACCCTGACTAGTGAGTTAGTGAGTGTATTGTTTCTTTGAGATTCAAAGTACTAAGGGAAGACTGTGTGTGTGTGTGTGTGTGTGTATGTGTGTGTGTGTGTTTATGTGATGTATTATCTAAGAAAATCCTTAGAACTGTAAGAAACAGCTGCATAGAAAGGGCCTGTAGACACAGAAACTTGAAAACAAGATCTTTAACCTAACCAGATCTTGAGATATTCTTCCAGAATCTACGGAACAGTGTGAGATTGCTTCCAGAGCATCTTGACGTATTTTAAGATCACTACATTACCAACATGCATCCTGTTATAAGTGTTCATAAGTAGGGGAGATTTTAAGCTTATTTTTTTCCTATAAATGATTTGACCAGGATAAGTATTTGTCATTTCTGTTATATGAAGAGCTGAATTCTTGAAAAACAAGCGATTTTTAAGTTCTAACTTAAATATCTTCCCATTCAGAGTCCCCTGAAAGTTTCACTCGGGTCATATAGATACGTGCCGAGCTGAGTACACATGAAATAAAAATGAGAGCCACCCTGGCAGAATCGGAAGGACAGCTTGTCTGAAATATGCCGCACTCCAGTCTGTGGTCTGCTGCTTGCCGCTGCAATCAGACTGAAATATTCAGTTCGATAGTGTTCAGGAAGGAGTTTAGAGTTTTGTGTGTTTGTGGTTGATGTTTTTTGTCCTCTTTGGAGGAAAGCTATGCTGCACACTTAATAAATATGTATGCATTGTAATAAATAATACAACACTCCTCAGATGAAGACAGTCTCACAAACAGGTACAAATAATTTACCAGACCACCACATTATTTCCCCTCTTTTTTCTTCAGGACTATCAGGTTGGGTGGATTCTAATTTAAGAGAGTTAAAAGAAAAACAGTCATTGTGGTTGAATAGAGAAGTCACATGAAAAAAAAAAATGTGAACTAGCCCTGGTATCATGAGCCTCCATATCCACTGTCCCGGGGTTGGCTTGAGTGTGTGGCTTCCAGGCAGCATTTCACTTTTATGATTTTCATTTTTGTCAGATGTACCAGAGTAATTCTTTTGGCCCACATGCTTCTAGTTTCTGGAAATTTCCTAGTTAGCACTCAGTCGTGTGCTGATTTGATGAATTGTGATCAATAATGAAGAACGGTGCTGTATACAGGATCATTGGCATTTATGAAGAGATAGATACATCCAGGGACAAAGCTTTGGCTACAATCGCTTTTCGATGGTGCACTTGGAATTGCAGCGTGCATTCCAAAACTTCCCATCTAAACGGGAAGAATTATTCTCTGTAGTCAGAGATATTCTCTTCTCTTGGCTGTACCATGTTCACTTCAGAGAAACCTCACTGAGCCGAGTTTGAAGGACAGCCCAATGAACCGCTGGTTCAATGTCATTAAACAGCAGAATTTTGCCTCAATGCCGTGTCCTAGGCAGTCTGATCATGATTACAATACTTTCCTGGATACGGTGTGATCAGTGAGTCTGGCTACAAAAGAAAAAATAAAAAGTAAACTGGGACTGTTTAAAACAGTTCTGTCTTTCACTTTTATCAGGGGCAAGTGTTGACTGGCGACCTGCATCAAAAAGTCATGGATCTCCTGGAATCTGAATCCAGGTACACAGAAGTCAGGCGAGGGATCTTCATTAAAAAAGGAATCCTAATTAGAACTTAACCTCAATGAATCACCTGCAGATGACCTGAGAAGAGATATAGAGAAGCCATTTCTACTTTTGGGTGATCTCTCCGGATTCTCTTTTAGTTAAGAACAGGAACGAAATGCTGACATTAAGAAGCAGTCTAGAGGGTCGGCAGGCTGCAGGAACATCTTCTAAAAATCCCGTATTTCACCCTTCATATGGGAGCCTTGAAATCACTTAAAATAATAGGTTTCCTCTTGATTATATGTAATTTAAATATCTCATTAAATAGTAGAAATTCAATATTATGACTGCTCTCTTTCTACGAAAAGGACAATTTTTTGAATCGTTAGCCTATACATTATTTTCAACATACAACCACACTTTCTGTGATTGTCCTTGGTTTGGGGGGACATTGTGAAGCTTACCAATGGGTAGTGATAAAGGAAAGAAAGAAAGAAAGAAAGAAAGAAAGAAAGAAAGAAAGAAAGGGAAGGAAGGAAAGAAAGAAAGAGACATATGCCCCAAATCTTACATAGAGAGCAAAAATGCTGTGTTTTGAAACGAATGACTAAACTTTATGCCAAAGAGGGATTGGGTATTTTGATAAAATGATGGTGAGCATGACAAACACAGGTGTTCTTGTGACATTGCAAATTCTAAGTGTCGAGAGACTCACTCCACCTCGTGAGCGTGCTCAAATAAGTGGCGACATGTGTTAAAGAACACGTTTGGACTTGGGAGGCTGAGACAGGAAGATCACAGATTTGAGGACAGCCTTGGCGACTTAGTGAAGGCCTCAGTAACTTAGTGAGATGCTGTTTCAAAATAAAAAATAAATGAAATAGGGTGATAGGGGGAGGGAGGTGTGTAGCTCATAGGTAGAATGCCCCTGGATTCAATTCCCCAGTACAACAACGACAAAAATAACATGTTTGGGGCTTAGCTCCAGTCAGCATTCAGGTCCCCAGTGAATTGGGACTTGAGAGAGGGCCAAGCTGGGGTGCATGGGAAGCCATGGGACACTATGGTACCTGCTATAGTGGATTCATGATAGGTCAGGTGTGTGGTTTCAGCCTGCGGGTGCCCTGGAGCAGTGGGATTGAGGAGAGAATCCTGAAGGCAGGGAAAAAGGGACTTGCATGAGGATTCTCTTGTGGGTGAGGAAGTAGAGTTCTTTGAAAGAAGTAAATAGAGATTGGAATTCTTTGAAATAGCTTTGGCTCCCTGACCAGGTATCTCTTCATTCCTTTAGAGTTACCTCCCTAGATGGGTTCTATTCGTTTCCAGGGGCAGCAAAAGTACCAGATGTTTTCAAGGTGAAGACCAGCCTTCTACCCCACGTGCATGATATTTATTTTGGAATGAAAATGCAGAGCTTCACGTTTGCTCGGTTGCATTTTTTTTCAACCAGGTTTTTAAGTTATCTATCAACTGTATCCTTTGTGAAAGGATAACTCCATTCCACTCTCTACCACAGTGAGAGAGACCTTTTTAGATTCCACCACATATAAGTAATAGCATAGGATATTTGTCTTTCTGCACCTGGCTTATTTCACTTAATATAAGTTCTCTAGGTTCGTCAATGTTGTCACAAAGGATATAGGATTTCCCTCTTTTATGACTAAATAACCTTCCACCTTTCATCTATACCACATTTTCTTCATTTAGTCTCCCATTGGTGGACACATAGGTTGATTCTGTATCTTGCTTATCTATTATAAATATTACTTAATAAACATGGGATAGCTCTTCAACATACTGATTTCATTTTTTTTTCTTTTTTGGATATACCCTGTGGTGGGATTGCTAGATCATAAGTTAATTCCATTTTTAATTTTTTGAAGAACCTTCAAACTGTTTTCTGTAATGGTTATACTAATTTACATTCCCAGCAAAGTGTGCAAGTATACCCTTTTTTTCTTCATTCTTCCCGGCACTTGTCTTTTATCTTTTTGATAATAGCCATTCTAAAAGAATTTGTTAAAAGTTATTATTGGGTAGACAATACTGTTTATTCCCTAAATTTAAGAAAATCTTGGGGGAAAAAAGTAAATATAATGCCATCACTCAGAGATAACTTTTGAAATGGTGATATGTTGGTTCCATCCAGTCTTTTTTTCCCCTAAACCACACACACACACACACACACACACACACCTATCATTTTATCTTCCTTTAAAAATGTCCATAGGGCATCAGTCTTCAAACCATGCTTTAATGATAGCATAGATTTTCTTTTACTGAGTCAAAATGTACCTAAACCATTTACTTATGGTTACTAAGAATATTTTCACAAATTAGCTCTGCATTCATGAATTTTCTTTTTTTTATTGGTGCATTGTAATCATACATGATGATGCAGTTCAGGGTGATAGAGGCACACATGCGCACAGCACTCCTTGAGCCCTCCCCCAGTTCCCACCCACTCTCTCTCTCTCCCCACCTTCCCTTGCTCAGCACAGTGATTAGCTTTGATAAATTTGTGTCTATACATCATGTCCACTGAGGTGTTTCCCTCTTCAAGTCTTCCTCCCCTCTCCTGCCTTCCTCAGGTTCTCTCCTTCCCTCCACTAAGGTTTCTCCTACTTTGTCTGGAGTCCCTCCTGTGTCCCAATTTCTCCCTAGTTTCCACATAGGAGAGAAAACATCTGACCTTTCACTTTTCGTGACTGGCTAATCTCACTTAGCATAATATTCTCGCATTTTCTATCATCTAAAATGTAAGCCGTGCCAATACATAAACATAAACTTCAGTCATCCTGTTGATAACACTATTGATCAAGGTTGGGTCAAAGAGGAAATGTTGAAGAATATAACTAGACATAGAATTTCTGATTCTTATCAATCGAGTAATCATGTCCCTGCGATGTTTGTTTAAATATCCTTGCATCCTGCAGTTAACATTTATCTGTCGTGCCCTGAAGTCTGAGACTCATTGTTTTCCCTAAATGCCTGACTAAAATCAAGTTATACACAGTCAATGGCATTCTCCTCATCTACCACTCGTTAACCATATCAAAAATGGAAATGAGCTTAGTTTGGCATAACTCACAATGTCATTTGGGAAGAAGGCAGAAGGAGCCGCGCCAACATTAATGTGCACTGTGTGAATAATTTACTTTAATTTCAATTACAGCACCAGGATGAGATGTAGGAAACCTTCCCTGTAGCTGCTCTAAGCTCTGGGATTTAACTTGGTTAGCAGAACAATTTAGATAGCTTAGGGACCTAAATTTGAAGCCAAGATGTTATGGATAAGGATACAAATAAATAGTGGTCTATCGTGTGGGCAAGTTTCACCGTAGGAGGATAGGAGAATTAAAAGCCAGGAAGAAAACAACAGGAGGATGTGTATGGTGGAAAGCTGTAAGTTAGTAACTTTTATGAAGGGCATGTAGAAATTGAGGAATAAGATAGGTCAAGGACAGCACTTGATAGTGAATGAAAAGGATTCCTTAAAAGAGAATGCATTTCTGGGAAATGTGGTAGGCAGAGAAGCACCAGCCAATGCACATTCTTTTGTTGTTGTTGTTGTTTTGTTTTTGGGTTTTATTTGCATTTTAAAAACTTGGGGCTTTGTTAATTATCTGGAACTTTTGACTAGTTTTACATAACATCTCCTACAAAATATTCACTATATTCTGAGACAACTAAGTTGACTTTTTCCCTATTTTTAAGACTTTTATATCATTTTCCTTTGATGTTTGTTTGTTTGTTTGTTTGTTTTTGCGGTACCGGGGATTGAACGCAGGGGCGTTCTACCTCCGCGCTATGCCCCCGGCCCTATTTTTTATACTTTATTTTGATGTTTTTATTTGTAACTTTTGATTGGTGCATTGTAGTGAGATTCAGTAATACAATCATATATGCACACATCTCTTGATAAGTTTCCCTCCTTAGCCCACCCCCTCACTTTATCCTATTTCTACTTTATAACTTTTCTGTTCCTTCATAAGTTTGCTCCTGCAAGCTTTGTCTCTCCTTTCAGAAGTCCACAGCTACTAAAATTCATGTTTCAGCCACACACTCTATTAGTCAAGACTGATGCAACTTGACCTTGACTGAGGTCCCTTCTGTCCCAGCATCTGCAGTCCCTCCTCCTAGTTAGGTCCCCTGAGATGGTTAACATAATGTGTCAACTTGTCTCTACTAAGGGATTCCCAGATAGCTGGTAAAATATTATTTGCCAGTATGTCTTTGAGAGAGCTTCCAGAAGAGATTAGCATTTGAAAAAGTAAAAATTTGAGAGGAAGATGCACCCTCACCAGTGTGGGTAGGCATTATTAGAACCATTGGGACCCAAACAGAACAAAAAATTAGAAGAAGGATGGGTTCTTCGGGAGCTGGGAAGCCCATCTTCTCCTCCCCTTAGGCATTAGAGGTTCTCAGGCCTTTGACCTCAGACTGGGATTTATACAACATCTCCCTTGATATCTCCAGCTTTCCTGAGTCTCCGCTTGCAGATAGCAGATTGTGGGACTTATTGGTCTCCACCATCACATAAGATAATTGTATTGGACAGGGTTCTCTAGATTAACAGAATACACAGAATGAGTATATTTGAAAAAAGGTATTTATCAGATGGGCTTACAGTTTGAAGCAATGTAGTCCCAGGTTCTGACTGCACGTGGAGAGTCAGAGGAACCAGTAGCTGGTCGAACAGTCTAAGAGCTGGAGTCTTAGGATCAGAGCAACCACTAATTCAGTCCCAGTCCAAGACGTGAAGATCAGGAAGCTCTTCGGAGAAATGATGGTGGAGTTTCAGTTCCAAGAGCGGGAGGCCGAGAATATCAGGAAGCTCTTCGGAGAAAAGCGAAACCAGTGGCCGACGATCTCAGGCGAGAGCAGATGCGTTTTTCCTCGGAAAGAGTTGCACATACTCTCCGTGGCTTCTCCCTCTTTATCTAAGTCCACACCTATCAGAATCCTGCTGCCTACATTCAGGGCAGGGCTTTCTCTTTAATCTGCTGTTACACACCCAAAATCACATAATCTTGGGTGTGTCATGATCAGGTCAAGTTGACAACTTAGATTAACTATCACAATAATTCCCATAATAAATCCATAGATAGATAGATAGATGATAGATAGATAGATATCCTAGACTTTCTGTTTCTTTGGAGGACCCTGTCTAACACAACACTTTCAAATTCATAACGTCCTGCTGACTACTTCTCTGCATCTTAAGGACTGCTCTGAAAGTCATGGGCAATGAAAGACATCTAGCATATGAATATGACATGGAGTGGGGCATGCAGAGGACTGCATCCATTTTCAGACCATAGCAGAGAAGTATTATTTGATTTGTCCAAGGTAACAAAGCAAGTAGGAAACAAACTACTTGCTTTAAAAAAGCAACTACTTGCTGGGCGTGGTGGTGCACGCTTGTAATCCCAGTACTTGGGAGGCAGAGACTGGAGGATCCGGGTTCGCTGCCAGCTTCAGCTACTTAGTGAGGCCCTCTGCAACTTCGTGAGACCCAGTTTCAAAATAAAGGATAAAAAATAGGGCCGGGGGTGTAGCTCGGAGTTAAAACCCCCCTGGGTTCAATCTCTGGTACTGCAAAAATAAATAAATAAATAAATAAATAAATAAATAAATAAATAAAGCAACTACTTGCTTTAAAAAGCAAGTCTTCCACTACCTTTAGCCTTCTCAGCCGGTCTTCCTATGTTACTGCCTGACATAATATGGACATGATACAAATTATTCAGCTACGCAATTTTACTCATTTATGATATACTTTATGCATAAGGGATGCTAGCATTTTGTTATGAGGAACACACCTTCAAAATATTTAGAGAAGTGGATAATTCCAATGTCATACATTTCACAAAGCAGCCTCCCACTCATCCTTAATGAGAGTAGCCACCAAGCTATAGCCATTGGGCCAAATCTGGCCCACCGCCTGCTTTTGTAAATAAAGATTTATTGGGACACAGCAGTAAGGAATTCCTTTACGTATTTTCTATGACTGCTTTTGTGCTGAAACAGCAGAGTTGAGTGACTGCGTGGCCCACAAAGCCTAAAATATTTATGATCTGCTCCTTTACAGAAAAAAGTTTGCCAAACCACCGTTTCCACATTAGTCTTCACACAGAAATCCAAGGAAGGAAAATTCTCACACGTAATCAGCAGGGAATAGCGGTATCTCTCTGAGTGGAATCGCTTTACGTGATGGAAGATTCTCCTTTAGAAAAATGGTATGGGATGGGCTACCAAAGAGCTTACATTGACATATAGAGAATGTCTGCCCTTACTCTTTTGTTCTGTGGACAACAAAACTGCCCTCTTCCCTCCCCACATCATCAATGCCCCTGTACAAACCATATGCTACACCCGGTACGCTGTTGTACAAAAACAACTGTAAATGATATGCTGTCCTTTTCTCCCAGGAGTTACAATTTAATTTACTTGCTTTTATCAGATTTATATTTCTGTGATATTCTCTTCATTAGGGAGTGAGGTTCCCAAAGATATGTGTTTATTATTGCAGTTATTATCTCAACATTCTTCACTATGCTGAGAGGTAATGCCTATCTGGATATTATTGGATTAATTTTATGGCAAGGTCATTACATTATAATGTGTATATTATTTAATCTAACAGGACTTTTAGCTCTCAAGAGAAGTCACGTGAAATCCACTGCTGTTTTGCACATCAAGATATGTTCGGCCGGGCGTGGTGGCGCACGCCTGTAATCCCAGTACTTGGGAGGCTGAGACAGGAGGACCACAGGTTTGTGGCCAGCCTCAGCAACTTAACAAGACCCTGTTTCAAAATAAAAAATAAAATAGGGCTGGGGGTGTAGCTCAGAGGTAGAATACCCTCGGGTTCAATCTCCAGTACCCTCTAAAAATGTATTTAGAAATGAATTAACATACTGTTGCTAAAATGGATCTTTCAGTAGCCATTGATCTGATATTTACCAAGCCCCTGTTATCAACACAGGGAGTAGAAGAATAGACTCAATGTCCACATCTCTGAGGAGGGGGCTAGTTGGAGCCAGACATTTCAGGAAACACTTCAACAAGAATGAAGGAGGGGGAGAGGCAAAGTGTTTGGCTTCCCATGGTCAGAGGAGAAAAACACAGAGACTCAAAAGACAACAAGACATCAGTTGATCTAGCAGAGGAGAGCGGCAAGTATGAAAGGCCTGTTGGACCTATTTCATTTGCAAAACGGCCAAGCGAGGAGCATGTGGAAATTCAAACTACCTTGGTCCCTAGTTGTGCAGATTGTTCTTGCAGAGCGAGAGCTCATTCTCAGCCAGCAAAGTGAGGAGGGCCAGGGTCTTTGTTCTCTAAGAACAGAGCTAAGAATGATCAATGGAAGCTAAGAATGATCAATGATATTCTCTGAAATGCCCTCTCCACCCCTCCCATTGTAAATACCTACAGTTCTATGATTTTATCTAATTGATTAAAATAAACTGCTGGGGTTTAAAATAAAGATACTGGATCTCATAACTTCAAAGGTTGAAGTGTTTCATGAAATCTTAGAACCTCCAGGGACAGTAATGACCTCCTTTCTGCAGATGATTCATCATGGATTTTATACCCTGTTCATCTTGACGTACTTGTTCAGTTCATGGAATTCTTTTGTGTAAAGATGAGTGAACTGGGCACATGCTTGTAATCCCAGTACTAGGGAAGCTGAGACAGGAGGATTGCAGGTTCAAGACTAGCCTCGGTATCATAGCAAAGCAGCAACTTAGCAAGATTGTTTAAAAAAATAAAATAAAATCGGGCTGAGGGTGTAGCTCAGAGGTAGAATGCCCCGGGCTCAATCCCCAGTACCACACACAAAAAAACGTAAAAATCACTCAGTTATTTTCAAATGGGAAATGCATATGTGGTTTATTCATATATGATCCTAAGTTCAAATATCCAAAGTTTTTAAGTGAAAATAGTGGCAGAATTAATTTAGCTTCTATTCACTATCTTGACTATACCTTTGCACATGGTATGACCTATGAAGTAAATATATGCAGAGCAATAGTAATAGGTTCTATACAATCTCTCTGATTTCATTTGCTCACTCACTCATATATTCAGTGGTTAAATAAATATTTATTTATTTTTTTTTTTTTTTTTTTTTTTTTTTTTGACAGACAACTTTTGAATTTAATGAATGACAATAACTTGTATATATGCTGATTCAAAATATTTTCATGATGCACCAAGGAGGGCAGTTTTCAACCTTTTCACCAAAAAGACCTTTATTACTGAAAGACCACCCCAAACTTAGTTTATTTAGGTTTTTAATAAGAAATATAAAGCTGCCAATCAGAGCTTCTAATTA